>PKMM01021304.1:512682-544151 GCA_002933915.1 Eutrema heterophyllum
AATTAAATAATAAATAACCTCTTTAATGCAAAATATATACTTTCCATATTCTAATCAATAATTTTAAAAGACTATTATATCCTTTCCTATTTCAATTATTCTTTGTTATTTGTAATGACATTTCATGTAATAACTTACAAAACAAAATTCATTTTTTAAAAATGTCTTCTTAAATAATATTATAGAGATATATGAATAAATAATAAAGGAACATTCAACATCTCTCCTTTTATGAAGAGAGCCTCCATGGTTAGATTATTTTAGGATACTTTTTTTTCTTATCATTTTGTCACTTTGATGTATATAGTTTTTGTCGATGGTTCGATTGTTGATCATTGGATAACAAAAGTGGGAAAACTCATTGTTAATATCTTAAATTTAGTTTTCAAGAATGATGAAGACAAAATTAAACTTTTAACTATAATTAAATGAGAAAATCTTAGAGAATCTTTAACCAACTTATATCCATGATTTTTAGTGAGTTAAAGTTTTGAGTTAAATTAGCTAAATTAAAAAAAATGTAAAAGCTAAATTTAATGATGGGTTATCAATGAATTTTTGATTTAAGTTGTGGGTCATGAGGTTTATCATTAAATTAAGTTAATTTTATTTTATAAAGAAAAATTGAATGGGAATTGATATTTATAATATTTTCAAATATTTATGAATACTATTAAATTTTAAATTCCATTAAATGAGAAGATCGATTGGTTCAATTGCTATTACATCCACTATTTTTAAGGAATTTGTTTTTAAAAATTGAAATATACCATAACTCTTATGGCATGAATAGGCCATATCCGATAGTTGGCAAAGATTATGTTAAATTTGTTTTTTAAATATTGAAAATTTAATCGCGTTACTATAAAGGAAAGTTATATTCTTTCAAATATACACATTTTGTTCATAATTATGAAAGATTTTCCTTTGAATATATCAGTTGTATTTAAGGCAACTGTTGAACCAATCACGGAAAAAGTTGTTACGGATTTATCATATTTTAAAAATGCGGATAGTAACTAAATAACTTTAAATTTGGAAATAAGTAATGTCAAAACAAAAATTAATTGAATATTTAGGAAAGTTCCATTAATCCATCAGTTTAGAAATCTAATATTTTCGAGTATTTATAATTGCAATATTTACAAAATCTCGACTTTAATGAGTGTTATTTATCGCTGTAAAAAAAAAGTGTTATTAATCCGGATCGGAATATGTTTTTCTGATTAAAAAAATGGGTAATTAGGATCCATGTGTTTTCAAATGGATCCTAATATTTTTTTTGGATCCGATTTTTTTTTCAGGGACTTGACAACTTTAACATTTTTGGGTAAAAAAAAGAATAAAAAAGATCAACTGTTATGAATTAATTATATGGATGCCTATTATAAGGCCCATATCATAAAGAGGTTTAGAATATTATCTCTTTAGTTATTTTTTAAATCTTTGTAAACCTATATATTATACCTCTTATTATTCATGGAATAAGATACAACAATTTTCTCTCTCTCTTTTATTCACTACACGTTATCACACGAAACCCTAGCCGCCTGAACTAAGAAAAGTTTCGCCTCCGTTCTCAAATCGTAGCCAACTTTCTTCGTTTTCCAATCGAGCCGAATAAGTGAATAGAGACCATTGTCGACGCCGTCTCCGTTTCAGATATGTGATCTCTCCGATTTCTTAACTTCGATTTTGTAAGATAAGTACTGCGTCATATCAATTACGCCTCTTGCTCATGCTTATGCGTTAGGATATACAATTGTTCATGCTTTAGTTACTGGTCATGTTTTATCATGTTTACTCAATTCATATTTTCTAATCGATTATAACCTTAAAGCTAGCGAATCTACTTTAAATTTATAAAACTGAGAATAAACTATCAAGCAAGAGACGTATTGCATATTTAACAAATATGTAATTATATTTACTTATTTGTTTGATACATAAGGAATATATATATTTATGTATATGCAGTTCATTATTGCTTTATTGTTTGTTTGATCTATGTCTAAGTTCATGAGATGCTCCAAAACTTGGTTGATCTGGTCTCTTCTCCAACACCGTTTCGTCTTCAATTTCGAAAATCTCTGACTTCTCCAACGAGGTACTTGTGAGATCAGATCTTCGTCTCCTTGTTGTTCTCCGATCCGACCTGCGTTTACGAGGTAAGTGATCGTAAAAATATCTATATGCAATATTAATTAGATCTGGTCGGCACTTAAATCTATTACCTAGTCATGATGCCAATTATTTTGAATATACTCATACTTATCGATTAATATCGCTTTATAGATTTACCATGGTTTGGTGACAAATCGTTGGTTTGTGTAGTGTGGTATAATTTCTTGGTTTGATTCACATGTTTAAAGCATGTCTGGTCATACTTTATCACTTCGAATTTACAATTTATCGTTTATTGTCTTATCAAATCAGCTATGTTCAGAATTTGATTTAAGTTGGTTTGGACTTTGATTTTATATATTCTACTCCTAGTAACTAGTTGATTTGATCGACTTTAATGGATTAAATTTATTGCTTTATTGATCCAAAATCATTAATTTAATCGTTAGAGTTAAATTATGTTTTGTCTTTTATTGATTGCAATTGATGAGTATTATTTTATGAAATAAGGTAGATTAGAAATTCAATGAATGGTAAAGATCACTGGAAAATTTAATTTCTATCACGAAAATCGTTTTTATTTAGAAATTACACGAATTTTCTGATATCAGATATGCATTGTTTTCTATACGAAATTTGCATAGTATTTTCTTTCATTAAATGGAATATTGTTTAAAACGAATTTTGCATGGAGTCATTATATGCCCTGAATTACACGGCTTTATTTTACCATGTGTTTGATTGGATGAGGATTTTAAAACGAGTTTTGTACAAACATGGTTATAATCCGGATTTTGCAATGAACATTTTATTATGGATTCATTAATTAGGATTTCATACGACTTTTGAACAAAGATGATTTTATCATTGAATTTGCACAGAACAGTTACATCATGCTTGTTTGTTCTCATGATCTCATCTGACTTCATTTGGTGAATTGATTGATTCATTTATTGATTTATTTATTGATTGAGAACCTAGTTTAATGGCATGATAGGAATTAATGAACTATGAATGGTAATGATTGATTGAATTAATTTTATGTGATTATTATCTTTGTGCCATCACCTATTTGATGTTGGTAAGAATTTCACCGTAAATTATCCACAAGTTCTTTAGAGCAATCTAAAAGAAATGATCACCAGAATGTGATATTCTCTATAGCTTGTTATGATTGGTTAATATAAGATTACAAGACTTGGAGTCTGTAAGCGGCTGAGGAGCAAAACAATGAGCTAAAGATGACAAAATCATGAGTCACGTCCAATGAGTTCTGGTTCATTCCTTGAAGTGAATGTGTGACATCATATACTAGACCACACCAATAACAATGGCCGAGAAAATGGCTATATAAGTGGTCGTACATGTGAACATGGATATAAATATGGATATGGTTAATGTCAAGGTCGAGGTCAAAGAGTTTATTTCAAGAACTCAGATTCTCACTAGAAGTGAGAAAGTAAAGATGGTATCATACAAGAGATATTTTATCATGTGACGATAAATAAGCTAGTGTGAGTACAAGATGGGGTAGTATAAAGATTATTAAATGCTCCAGAAGAGAGATAAATTTGCCTATGGGAACGCAATCATTGATGCGTTATACTTTCCCAAGTCTCAAAAGCTATCTAAGATAATATACATGACCCAAGTTGGGTATGTTGTTGGTTATAGAGTGAGACTCAATTCAAGATGGATGGACCTGAAGTGTCATCATCTCGATGGGGAGAATGAAAGAATCCCACAATCCATCGTAAGTGAAATATCCATAAGATTTCACACTCAAAATAGATTTGATGAATCATTTATAAAAAAAAATCCAGAAGATTTCAAGATTAATCATGTTGAAACAATGAGTGAAGGAAATGTTGAATATCTTCACATCATAAGTATTACCTAAGGCAATAAAAGTATTTTGGAGACACTACATACATTCTCTACTAGATTGTACTACACAATAAATTAGTGTAATGGATAAAATAGTAAACACGAAGTTTACTGAAAATCTCACTGTTTTGGCTTGACCGGTTTGGCCATTCCGGTTCAATAGTAATGCAAAAAAAGAATCAGAAAATTATGTGGACATTCATTAAAGAACCATAAGATTCTTATATGTTGTCTATAAAGCAAGTTGATAATACGGCTTTGACTATCCAATAAATTTGGAATTTATTAATTTTCTGGTACGTATACAAGAAGATATTTTGGACTGATCACCCATTATGTATTTTTGTGAAAGTATTTGGTTAATTGATTAGAGTGAAACCACATTGATTCGCATTATGCCAACAAATAATTTTGAGTTCTCCCCAAGATTGGTCTTTGGTCAGGAACCAGATATTTCCCATCTAAAAGTTTTTGGATGAAATGTTGCATCCACCACAATGATCTAAGATGGGACCTCAAAGTAGGTTAGGAATATATGTTGGATATGAATCTCCCTTGATGAGTAAATATATTGAACCATCAACAAAGGATAAGGTTCGATTTACAGACTGTTATTTCAGTGAGTCAGTCTTTCCAACAATTAAAGAGGGGGAGAAGAAAATAAACAGCTGGAAAAGAAAATCAGTGAAAGAAATTATCTTGATCTTCATAAACAATGTGCACTAGAAGTTCAAGAGATAATTCATTTGCAGAGTTAGCAAATTTGATGCCAGAAGCATTTACTGACCCTGATTGAGTGACGAAGTCACATATACCAACTGCGCTCCAATTAATATTGATGTCTCGAGGGGACAATATCAACTGCTATTGAGTCTAGAGATCGCATGAAGCGTGACCTATTGGTTCCAAAGATAAAAATCTTCAAAAAGAAGGAGCATGTTATAAAAATGGCAAGACCGAGGAAGTAAAGAATTATGGAGGATCTCCATAAGAGACATTAAACATGACTAAAAAGAAATCCAGGTACCTGGTAATGATAATGATAAGAAATTTCAACTAGTTGTGTCATGCCTGGAACAAAATGGAACCAAAAGCAAATCGACGTCGATAATATTTTGCATGCAGTGAAGCAGTTGATGATAATTGAGGATCATAAACCGCGGTAGAAGAAAATGTATTGAAAAACGTACGTAAAGTGATGATTGGCCAATCATGGAAAAAGCCGTAGAGGCATAATTAAAATCTCTTGCAGAGAAGTATTTGTATCAGTAGTCCGTACACTTGAATGTGTAAAACTACTAAGACATAAGTGGATCTTTATGCGAAAGATGAAAGAAAATGATATACCTTTTGTGGTGGATGCAACTATTTTTAAGATCCCTTATGAGTCTGACAATAAGAAAAAGACTTTATTTAGTCTCAAAATGATTTAAACTGCCAGAAGCAGCCTATAATGATTTAAACTGCTAGGAGCAGCAAATTCAAGTTCTCGAGAACACTAGCTATTCGATTGATTAAAGCAAATATGTTTTATGGGGTATACTCTAAAAGTGAATATGATGAGGTTAACCGATATACCCATGTGTATTTATCAAAAGATTATGGATCAATGAGATCTTTGATTTGAACATAATCAAAACTCTTGAAAAGTTATTGGAAGTCGAAATTTGGAAGAAACGACTTTGGAAAGACAACATTGTCTTCAAATTTTCCAAATTGTAAATCTAAGGAAAGAGATATTATCTCAAAAGATCTTGCAGGATGTTATACAAAATGCTCATATATTTGGTCATGAAGTACCATAGTACTTAAAATGATATTTGAGCAAGTTGTTGATCTCTTTCATGATTGAAAGATGTACTTTCATATAACAAGAAGCATGTATAGCTCGTATGTACAAGTATGTACAATATGAATATCTAGAAGATTGTAAATAAAAAGAAATTTGGCATGAAATCCAAATAGACGAAGAAAATATCTTCTATGTGAGAAATGATGTTATAGACCAGAAGTCCAATACCTTAGAAATTATGATAATCATACAAGTGTATTAACTAAGGTTATGCTTATATCAATTCCCTAAAGATGATATATATGATTGGAATGCATCTCTTGAAGAAGATGCTTCCAGGGGGAGAAATATGATGATGTGCGTGGTTGTACTCTTTTTCCTTATCATGGTTTTTATTCCACTGGGTTTTTCCATGACAAGGTTTTAACGAGACAACAAAGAACACGCAAATGATAGACACCTTAGGGGAATGTAAATATGAAAGTCTGTCACAATTCCAAAGATTATTGAGATCGTCATAAGCAAAGAGAATAATCAAGATGGATCATCTGCGACACTCATTAATTGCAAAAGAATGGAGATGTACATCTACTACAAATTCGTTCAAGTGAAGATTTGACGGATTTATTTACCAAGACGTCTCCAACTGCTACTTTCAAGAAGCTAGTTCATCATACTGGATTGCGTCATCTCAAACGTTTCATGTGATGTACTCATGAGGGGGAGTAATAGCGCGCTGCACTCTTTTTTCCTTAACTATGATTTTTCCCATTGGGTTTTCCTAGTAAGGTTTTTAATGAGACAGCATCTTATACGCATTATGATCATTTTTGTATAATGGTCATCCAACGGAGAGTGTTATGAATTAATTATATGGATGCTCATTATAAGGCCCATATCATAAGGAGGTTTAGAATATTCTCTCTTTACTTATTCTTCAAGTCTTTGTAAACCTATATATACCTCTTATTATTCATGGAATAAGATACAACAATTTTCTCTCTCTCTTTTATTCACAACATCAACGTCTTTTTAGTGGGATATTTCCAAATTTTTACAATATTTATATTCTTAATTAACTTTTTGTTTGTTTTTTAATTAGTTTTTTTTACAATAGCAATCCATTATAATGTTTACATAATCAATGTTAGTTTTAAAAGTTTTATCGTCAATAGAAGACTCAACAGGTTTGTTGTAAGAAAAGTTGCAAGAAACTACTCCCTTATACTATCACTTTCATAACAAAAAAAAAAAAAATTTGGTAAGAAGAATGAATTCCTTCTTATTCGTTTTTGAATTATTTACTTGGTCGTTCTGAAAATTTTTATTTCACTTTGGATCCATTGAAGTAGAGAAGGAAGAATTTAGTTTCACCTCTACAAACATTATTTCCTGCGATTATCAAATGGTGACCATAACTTAGACTCTGAATTTTTAAACCATCACATGAACATAAAAACGAAGTTAGACTCTTTAAATTTTAGTAGAATTTTAAGAGTGTTAGACTTTGATTGGATATATTAGAACTTTAAAAATATAAAAAGAAAGTAAAACTATTCAAAATGTCACACAGAAAAACAGTAAAGATAGCTAGAAATGAACAATTTAGATATGAGATTACAAATGAAAACCTATAAGATGGATTTTAAGTATAAAGTCGAGTATAAGCAAGAGACAAATGGCGATAGTTGAGTTGAGATTTTGAACCGTTCAAATGTATCATACATGTTAAAGTCTAAACGGTTAGTTTGAGCTTGATATAAGTTTTATGATTGATGTGTCACTCCTACAATTATTTTCAGCTAGAAATTCCTCGATCTGATAGAGGGGTGATTAGTAGTGACTTTAACTTTAGGTTGTTAAGGTACTTTAAAAAAATGTAGTAGAGAATTTGACTTCAAAATAATGGGTAGTGATTTAAAAAAAAAAAGTAATGTCTTATTTTGTTTGCTTTTTAAAAAAAAAATCAACGCATGAACAAAAAGAAAAAGTTAGACTATGTGAATTTTTAGTAGAATTTTAAGAATGTTAAAAGTGTTAAAATTAGATTGGATAAATTAGTATTTTAAAGATTTAAAATAAAGTAAAAGTTTTCAAAGTGTCACACCGAAAAAAGTAAAGATGGCTAGGAATGAATGATTTAGATATGGGATTACAAATGAAAAGCCGATAAGATGGAGTTTAAGTAGAAATCGAGTATTAGCAAGAGACAGATGACGATAGTTGAGTTGAGATTTTGAACGATTCTAATGTATATTCACCATACGGGTAAATATAATTAGTTTGAGCTTGATTTAAAAACTTTGATGATGTGTCACTCCTACAATTATTTTCAGCTGGAAGTTCCTCGATTAGTAGCGACTTTAACTTTAGGTTGTTAAGGTACTTTAAAAAAATGTTTTAGAGAATTTGACTAAAAAATAAAGCTGTCTTAGCTTAGTAACAATATTGGAAGGAAAAAATTAAGAATATATCCATAGGAAAATGATATTTAGGTAACTAACAAAGAGAAAAAATGAACGAAAATGCATATGCTATATAAGTTTTTAAATTAATGGGTAGTGATTACAAAAAATGTAAAAAAAATTTTGTTGGCCTTTAGAAAAAAACACCATCACATGAACATAACGTCTGTGTTAAGTTTTAGTAGAATTTAAAGAGTTTTAAAAATGTTAGAATTTGATTGGATAAATTAAAATTTTAAATATTTTAAATAAATTAAAAGTTTTCAAAGTATCACAGAGAAAAACAGTAAAAGATAACTACGAATGAATGATTTAGATATGAGATTACAAATGAAAACCGATAAGATGGAGTTTAAGTAGAAAACCGACTATAAGCAAGAGACATATGACGATAGTTGAGTTGAGATTTTGAACGGTTTCAATGTGTATTCCCCATATGGGTAAAACTCTAAACGATTAGTTTGAGCTAGATTTTTTTGTTTTTTTGCTAATGTGTCACTCTTACAATTATTTTCAGATGGAAGTTCTTAGATCTGATAGAGATGTGATTAGTACAGACTTTAACTTTAGGTTGTTAAGGTACTTTAAAATAAATGTTGTAGAGAATTTGATTTTAAAATAAGCTGAATTAGCTTAGTAACAATATTGGAAAGAAAAAATTAAGAATATAACCATATAAAAATGGTATTTAGGTGCTAACAAGGAGAAAAAATTGGACAAAAATGCCCATGTACTATACTATGTAAGACTTTAAATAATGGGTAGTGATTAAAAACAATGTAAGGTTTTATTTTGTTGGCTTTTCAAAAAAAACAACCATCGTAGGAACATAACGTCTAAGTTAGACTGTGTTAGTTTTTAGTAGAATTTTAAGAGTTTTACAAATGTTAAAAATTTGATTGGATAAATTAGAATAATAGTAATGATTTCTACAAATACTTAAACAAAAAAAAACGAATTCTCTGCGAGTGGAACCATGTGATTGTTCCAGAGACCTAAAAAAGAACCAGAATCCCAAAAACTTTGCAACTTTTAATAGTCGCTTGCTAGACCAAACTGCTTCAACTGAATCTGAGTCAGCGGAAAAAGAAGAGTACTTTGTTCATCAAACTTCTATTCTTGGTGACGTTGATGTTAGGCTACTTCTTATTTTGTTAAACGTTCATAAGTTTGACCATCCAGAATTTATCATTTATGTGTTGCTCGAGGAATTATTTTAAAATTTTTGTTGATGTGACACTCTCACAACTATTCTCAACTGAAAGTTCCTCGATCTGATAGAGAGGTGGTTGGTATGGACTTTAATTTTAGGTTGTTAATTTTTATTTCATAAAAATGTTGTAGAGAATTTGACTTTAAAAATAATGGGTAGCGATGTCTTATTTTGTTGGCTTTTAAAAAATAAACCATCGGAAGAACAAAAAGGCGAAGTAGACTGTGTGAAACTATAGTAAAAGTGTTAAATATTGATTGGATAAATTAGAACTTTACAGGTTTAAAATAAAATAAAAAAACTTCAAAGTCTCACAATGAAAACAAAAGAAAAGTGTTCAAAATCCCACACATAATAACAGTAAAGATAGCCAGAAAACAAAATTAGATATGAGATTGCAAATGATAAACCAATAAGATGGAGGTTGAGTATAATCAAGAGACGGATGGTAATAATTGAGTTGAGATTTTGAACGGTTCTAATGTATAATCACCATACGGGTAAAAGTTTAGACGATTAGTTTTAGCATTGATTTAAAAACTGTTTTTGATGTGTCACTCCCAAAATTATTACAAGGTGGAAGTATGGGATCTGATAGAGTGTTGATTGGTAAGGACCTTAACTTTATATCGTTAATGTATTTAAAAAAATATTGTAGAAAATTTGACTTTAAAATAATGTATAGCAGGGTTTTTTATTTAAAAAAACAAGGTCTTATTTTGTTAGCTTTAAAGGCAAAAAAAACAATGTCTTATTTTGTTAGCTTTTAAAGTCGAAGTAGAATGTGTGAAAATATAGTAGAATTTTGAGAGTTTTAAAATTGTTAAACATTAATTGGATAAATAAGAACTTTAAAAGTTTTCAAATAAAAAAAAGTCTTCAAAGTCTCGCACTGAAAAAAAAAAAGTCTTCAAAGTCTTACACATATAAACACTAAAAGTAGTCAGAAAGGAACGATTTAGATATGAGATTACAAAAATGAAAAACCGATACGATAAAATTTGAGTATAACCCGAGTATAAACAAGAGAAAAAAGACGATAGTTGAGTTGAGATTTTGAAGGGTTTTAATGTATAATCACGTACGGGTAAAATTTTAAGCCATTACTTTAAGTTTGATTTATGGCTTTCAACAACAAAAATAGAAGAATTGAATTTTTCATCATCCGCAATGATGAATACATAATTCACATATATGCAACGCTCATATATAATTCATGCACTAAACATAACTAAAGTACTATCATATTTTAAAATTATTCAATTATATAATTTCAATACTTATATCAATAATCCATCGTGTCTACTAATATATCATTTGAAAAAATCAACACTATAGTTAATTATAATCCCGTGCTTTGATCAAATCCAAAAAAAAATACAAACCATCCAAAATCTACCAAACATATATATATATATATATATATATATATATATATATTAATATATNATAATAATTAAATTAAGGATAACAAGAAACCCATGTGCACGGGTACTATCCTAGTTATCCAATAAATATAGTCATGTTCTTTTAATTTATTTTATTTTAGGGTAATTAAATAGATAGCCTATAATAAAAGAAAAATTAGGTTAGTAACCTTCAAAAACTGAAAATTAGTTTTAGAAAAAGTAATGTGATGATTCCGACAAAATACCCCTACTAATAAACAAGTTGTATTTTTTATACATATTTATTTGATTATCACGATAACATATATTAAACTCATATTTGATTATCAAAATAACTCATATTTATTGATATCTATTTGATTATCAAGATAACTCATATTTGATCATAGATATTTATTCGATTATCAAGATAACTCACATCGATAACTCTTATTATCAAGATAACTCATATTTGATTATAGATATCTATTTGATTATCAAGATAACTCATATTTGATTATAGATATCTATTTGATTATCAAGATAACTCATATTGATAATTCATATATATTATCAAGATAACTCATATTATCAGAGTTGTGTACATAACACGAGTCTGAGACGTTTCTGTTGTTTGCCGGACGTCTTCTTCACCGACGTCTTCTTCACCACCACCATCTTCTGGTTTTGTCGGCGGAATCAGAAGTCATATTCTCGAAATCAGAAGTCATTGCACCCGATCAATGAGCTCGAATTTGAGCACCCTTGTCCATTTGCGAACAAGAAGAAGAAACTCAGATTTGCAAACACAGCAAAAATACAAAACCCAGATCTGCAAACACAACATATATCCACCGTCCTTCTTCTTCTTCTCTTTTCTTCTTCTTCTTCTTCTTTTTTCTTTTTCTTCGTCTTCTTTTTGCATCGAAGACTGTTTAAAGAGGGAGAGAAAGAGAATGATGTAATTAGATTGGAAACAAAAGGGTAAAGATTTTTGATAGTGAATTTGATATATTTTGATGCGAATGGTACGTGATGAATAGTATCAAAGAGAGAGAAACTAATTTTGCAAGTATTGAAGGCCATGCATTACTAATACTCTTTATTTTTTATTTTATTTTGACGTTACTAATACTCTTTATTTTATCTCAAAAATTTTGGATTGTTTAAATCTTTTAGTATTGTTCTAAAATTGAGTTACTTTGACGATTGTAAAAACGTTGTCTTTCTTAATTTAAATTTTGCATTCTAAGCCAAAAAATATGAAATGGTAACAACAATTGAAATAGGTAGTATAATGGTATCAAATTATCAAATTTATTTCTGTGATGGGATCTCGGATTTGATATATTTTGTTATGAGAGGAAACAAAAAGAGCTATAAGTAATTGTTGTCTTTGCATAACAAGATTTTATTTATATAAGGGAAAACTACATATTTTCCGTCGGAAGTATCATATAGGTGCATATCTATCCAAAGTTTCGACTTCGGCACAGATCTCCCCGATTTCATATTTGAAAGTTAAAATTGTATTTTCCTCCGATCCAAAAATTCTAAACATTTTACCCACAAAACAAAAGTTCTAAACTAAAATCCATCCGTGCCACGGTTAATCCCAGTTTACTGTTTACAAACCGACTAAGCCTAATCCTAAACCGAACAAAACCCAATCCAACCAAATCCAATAAAAAAAACGACCTACACCTGTACACACACCTATACATATATACATACACATAGTTCATCTTCCTCCGCTAAATCTCTTCGCCTCTCCATCTTCCTCCTCCCGTCACCACCACCACCACCTAAATATCAGTATCATATAAGCCCATATTCATGTAAATAACAAAATTGAGTTCGTTAATTCCTCCTCGTCCTCATTTTTAGACAATATGGCGTCGTCTAATTCCTCCTCGTCCTCATTTTTAAATTTAACAATTTGACACGATTTCATTTCAAGAATGAGAATATTGATAATGATTCATGAACATCTCCGTTATTTGAATCATTGAAAAATGAACATCTCCGAAACCAAAAAAACCCTAAACCGAATCAAAATCCTTTCTAATAAGAACAAAATAACCCAAAACAGCACAAATCGCAGCAACAGCTCTTGTGATCTTACGAGCTTCAACAACCAAATCTCTTCTCGATTTCCCAAAATACGCAAGCAACACAACCGCCGCCACCGCAACCATCGGCATCGCTCTGAAAACCGCTCCTAACACCACAGACGCGTAAACCGTCGGTATTCGAGACAGACCCATGTTTCCACCGCCAGTGACCACCGCCGCCGGGGACGTCGTCTCCTCCGAATCTCAACCCAGTGACCACCGCCGACTCGCCGCTGCTCCGTCGCCTCTTGCCTTTGCTTTGTTGTCCCTCACCATCGTCCACAAGATCTCGCCGTCCTTTGCCGTTTCCTTCTGTCACGAAGACCCAGACTCTCTCCTCCTATCGACCTTCACCAGAGCTGTTCCCCGTGATTCATCGTCCACAAGATCTCGCCGTCCCTTGCCGTCTTCTCACCCGAAAGAGAAACTAGATTCCGCCATGGATCATCTCTCTCTCAACCTTTGATGAATCAATCGGAAGAAACCAATTGATGATTCGATCGGAGAAATCACGGTCGAAAAAATAATCAAAGATTCAGACATTGAATGAATAAGAAATTGAATGAATATTGAGAGAATCAATCGGGGTTAGATCGAATTGGATTTTTAATTCGGTTTAGTGGGTTTAGATTTTTGGTTTGGGTAGTTTTTGGTTTACTAATTTTAATCGGGTCGAAATCGGGTTTTGTTCGGTTTAGGATTAGGTTTAGTCAGTTTGTAAACAGTAAACCGAGATTAACCGTGGTACGGGTGGATTTTAGTTTAGAACTTTTGTTTTGTGGGTAAATATGTTTAGAACTTTCCGATCGGGGGAAAATACGTTTTTAACTTTCAAATCGAGGAAATATGTGCTGAGGTCGAAACTTTGGATGGATATGCACATATATGATATTTCTGAGAGGGAAATACGTCGTTTTCCCTTTATATAACAAGGAACTCCAAGACATTGATGATATGTTCATGATTCAGACAGTAACCTAGTCTCGAGGTCGCGCGTGTAATCTGCAACGAAAGCAGTGTATTTTGTAGGGGGAGGACCGTCGTCGTTTAGCTTCTCGTATTCCCATGTCCAATTGGCAATACAAACTCGATCATCTTTAGGAACAACGTCAAGTGTTATCTTATAACTCTTGTATTGCTTCAACACATCTCCTTCAAGAGCTAAAAAAGAAACTGACTTATTCTCTTCATCTACCTCTATCTTCTCCCTTATCTGCTCCATCTTTCCATCTACGACAATTCCAAAGTAATCGAACTGTTAGATACTTAGATCATTATCTCTTCGTGCAACAATATAATAGAGTTTAATACGATATTTTAAAGCGTAAGAACTAAATACAAAAAAAATATGTTTTAAGTTTTTTTATAATTGAATCCGGTTTGATACGGTTCGATGGGTCACCGATTTCCGGTTTTTTGGCGGTTTAATCCGGTTTTTTAAACGGTCTAACTACTCTTGGGTTTATAGTCAACCCAACTCTAACATACTTCCGGTTCGTGGTTCAACCCGGTCGGACCGCCGGTCCAGTCCGGTTTTAAAAACACTGCTTTGGACGATGCTATATGCCATTAAACTCGAAAGTTAAAGAAAAAGATATATGAAACTGAAACAACAAACGAAAGCTCTCGATTCAAAAATAGGTGTAAAGGTACATTGGAAAAAGGAGGCAAAAAAAGGGTTAAAATGACTTGAGTGTCTGACCAACACAAACCCAAATCAAAAACCAACGTCAAGAAACTCCACTGAAGACATTTTCATAAGACATGCATTTACCACATACACACTCCAGTTAGCCTCATACGTTGGGCTTGGCCCATATTTGGCCCACACGATGAACCCGAGTTGCGTTCTGGGTTTCGGATCAAACCGATAAAACCGGGCCGGGTAACTGCAACAAGAATATTGGTGATGAGAATATGCCGTGGAGTAAGAGAGTTAAGGGAGAAGATTCCTGAGTCATTCGCATCTCTCTTACTCTTGATTCTCTCTGCTTCTACTCGCTCCTTCTCTCTATTTACAATACATTTCTTCTCCAACCCTTCTTCTCGAGTTTTTTTTTTTTACGGCCATTCGTACAGGTTCGATCTCTCTCTATCTCTCTCTATCTGTCTAAGCTGCTTTGTCGGATTATTCTCTGCTCGAACCATGTTTATAGTTTTGCATGTTTTCCGTGCAATAATTTCCTGTTATAGCTAAGCTAAGTTTGCTAATTCGTTCAAAACGTTATGATTTGGAGTTGATTTTCCTTGGTGGGTTATCCTGTTTTCATCAGTCTCGATCGTGGTTCTTCGTTCTTTGTTTGTTGAATTGAAATCCATAGTATCGATTTCTTAACTCTTGGCAATTCACATAATCTGGCGGAAACATAGATCGACCAATTATGGGTTATGTTTTTGTTTTGGTTTTCAGACCAGAACAAACAGGAAACAGCCAAGCAAGTAATTGCTTTGCTGGAGAATAGAGAGGCTTTGGTCTGTGTAGTTTCCGAGAAGAGCCAATGAGCCTACAAAGTGCAACAAAGTCAAGCAACGCCCTTGAGGGGATCCATGGGGTTCATGTGGTGTCTCATTCGCCCTTCTCATACGACCGGACAACCCAAGTCGGTGACTTTCAGACCAACTGCAAATCCTCAGATATGGGATCAAACCAGAGACTGTTCATCGAGTACGTGACCGGATGTTCTTTAGCTTCATCATTTGATGATATAGTCCTGACTTGGTTTCTCTTTTACAGACGTGTTTGGCAACAAAGACCTCCATGTCTAAGGCCAATCCATTGCAGCATTCGCGGTATTCTTAGAAACACTATGAATACTTTCCATCTTGTTTTTGGTCTCTGTCATTTTAATCTCAGGATGGTTAATCGATCATATGACAGGTGACCAGAGTGTCCTAGAAACCGCTGCTAACGTGGCTACTTCGCTTCCTTTCATCCTCCTCGGAATGCAGGCACCGAGGTAAAATGTTCTGTCTCTGACAAACTCATCTTTAGTGGAGTTTCTCTGACATGAAAAAGTGATTGAAGAACAATGCAAAATATAGGAAGAATCTCAACACAAAAGTGTATGCAAACTCCCTAATTGGAGTTGGGATCGCATCGAGTCTGTATCATGCCTCTAGGGGAAAGTTGAGGAAGTACCTGAGATGGGTAGATTACACAATGATCGCCACAACAACAATAGTAAGTTCCACTCCACTCTTCTTAACCCATCTCCAAATTCTTCTTCTTCAGCCAATTTAACCAGAAAGATTCGGTTGTGGTTTGTAATAAAGTGTCTCTCAAGGGCTCTAAGGAATGAGAACCCAAAGTTATTGATGGCTGCATCAGCTTTAGCTCTACCGTTTCAGCCTCTCATGGTCTCTGCTGTTCACACTGGAATGATGGAGGTACTAAAACTCAAACACTCCACAATCTTTTATCATAAATCAGTCGATATAATATAAGTCAAGGACACATTTGACTCAGGTAGCATTTGCTAAAAGAAGCTTAAAGGATCCAGATCTCAAAACAGCTCATAACGTACACAAGATGTCTTCGTTACTAGGAGGTGCTCTGTTCATAGCTGATGATTTCTTCCCTGAGACACCTTTCCTTCACGCCGGTTGGCACCTCGCTGCAGCCATTGGGGTCGGAACATGCAATAAGCTTCTTGAGTAGATCAGATTTCTAAATCGTTATGGGACTTCTCTATTCTTGGAACAGAGAAACAAAAGAGTTTCTCTGTTACTCCTAATCAGCCGACATAACTAAGAAGCATCGTAGTCAGTAATATCTATGTAAGAAGTAGATGGTATTGCGTGATCTTGTAAGAGAATTATTGAATTATAAAAGTTTAAGCTTGTTGCCAACAGTAAAAGGAAGAACAATCATACAATTGATCCAAAAGTCAAAACCAATTGCAGACAACAAAACAGAGAGCAATCATCAATTCAGAAATTCTCAGAAACAGAACTCTCCATCTCTCTCTCCAACACATCAACTATGAAGAGTAGCCATGATATCTTCATCCCTATACAAAAGGAACCTGCAAAGAGACGAAAGACACAGTGAAATTGAGCCGTGGATAATAGAGAAGATACTGTCAGAGGAATTACATCGAACATGTTAAGAACATACTCTTTCTCTCCAAGCTTGACTTGAGTACCACCGAAGTCAGGCAAAAGAACACTGTCTCCTTCCTTAACCGAAACCGGAATCAGATTCCCAGCTCTGTCCCTCGCTCCAGGGCCAACTGCTATCACCCTACCGGAATTCAACTGGGTTCGATCAAATCCAACAAAATTTATGGTCGATCAATCGAGAAACGGGTAAAAAAATTAGTTTTTTCAATGAGCGGATCAAGAGAGGCTCTTTACCTGAGAAGATTTCTCCGGTAGGAGAATGCCGGAGACGGTCTTCGACGGTGGAAGAATCTTCTCGACCAAGACGCGGTTGAGCGTCGGGATCAAGCGCTTCGCCATTTCTCTTTAAATCAACGACGACGGAGATCGGATTTACGAAACGTTGATCGGCTCGAGTTACGCAAGATTTAGCTGGCCGTAAAACCAACGTTCTAGGGTCTAGGGTTTAAGCAGAAGATAGTGTTGGTGTTTTTATAGTGGATTGGACTTTTTATGCGGCCCAGGCCCATTAGAGTCGATCCATTTTGCATTTTGTTGCTGTGTTCAATAATTACTCTAAAAAGAAAAATTTCATTAGTTTACTTTCTCCCACCTACAAAATTAGTTCTTACTTCTTATATGCATACATCAAAATTAAAACGATAGAGAATTTTTTTTGTTGTTAAAGACTTTTTACTTTGTGATTTGGATTAGAGATCCCTTTGGATTATGCTTTGTGATTTGGATTAGAGATCCCTCACGGAAAGTGGAAAAGTAGGGTAAAATATATTAGTCCTCCAGAATTCATTTTGCTTTGTTTCTTTTTTTTTAATTCCACTTTTTACTCTAACATTTTATCACTCTTAAGATTGCTGATTTATTTGATAAACAAACACTTAATGGAATGCAAACATAAAGATAATCGTAAATAGACAATCGATGTCTAAATCGAAGGTCAAGTAAATTGGTAGAAAGGCACCATGCACGTATGTAAAGCATTTTAGACCACAGAGGTTTGAGCGAACAATCTTGAATGTAACAATTACTTGACATATGTGATGTCTAACCAATTCTATTCAAATTATATCAACGAAATGAAAAAAACTGATTTAAAATTATTGAATTCAACGGAAAACCAAACCGCGTTAAACTTTACCAAAACTGGATTCAAATTTAATTCCATTCTTGAATTTTCACAACCAAAATGCTTAACCAAAAGCTTAAACAAAGAATTGTATTGGATGTCTTTACCAAACTATTCAAAGTTTTTTGAAAAAAAAAAAAGAAGAAGGGAAAACTGACACATGGAGGTCCCTAAAGTGAGCAAAGAAGATAACAAAGCAACACGCGATCAAAAGCGCTCAATGTGTCTTTTAGGAGGTCCTAAAAGTATAATAAGTATGGGGTTTTAAATCTCATGACAATAATGAAGAAATGGATAGGCACTATAGTATAAAGATTCACCTTATCATCATAGACTCTAAAGAAGAAAAAATAAAGAGGATCTTGACACTAACATCGTATCGAATCTCATCAACATCTTTCCTTCTGTTCCGGCCAAAGCCACCATAAATAAAAAGAGAACATTACAAGCCTTGCATCGTGCACCGACCCTTTTTTTTTTTGGATTCATGAAACCTAATAAGACAAGGGCCAAGTTTCAACCATTGGTAGGTTTGAAGTTCTTTCTTGATGTGCCACGCTTATTATATATATATAAAAAAAAGGGGGTCTTGTTTCTGAGATAAGAAAAAGTGACTTGTTTTACATTGATGTTTGATTATGATTAGGAAACTATAATTGGAAATTATCCACCAAACGAATGGTGCACATATTTTCTATAGAAATCTTTTTGTGTTTGATTTTCATGAGTGCTATTTCCTTATTGTCAACTGCTCTCATGGTTGTTAATTCGAACGAAAAGTAAAGTGCCTGGTTTAATCACTTAAATGTTAAGTCTGAATTGTTGATTCACGTCAATTATTGAGAAAACTATGTACGTATCTTTAGGTATAGATATATTTTTTTGGTATCAAAGTCAGGTTATTGGTAACGGGTGAAAGTTACAAGAACTGTACGAATTTCAATTCATGAAACGATTTTATCTAGATATATATATATAGTATACGATATGTAAAGTTATGCTACTGATTCATCGGATTTCTTACGTTGAGTTGGTGTCTTCTTTTTTTTTGTGTTTTCTTGACTTGATTATTACACTTATGCTATTATGTTTGCCTCTCATGAGTTCATATGTTTTAATATTCTTGTGTAATACTCGGATGACAAAGCTTTTGTTTTCTCTTTTGTCAATAACATACATTTTGACAAATTTAAATCTGGATGCTAAGTGTTGACATATCGACGATATTAATACAAACCAATATATAAGCTATGTATCTAGGTTGAATGACGACAAAGCTTATGCAATATAGTCAAAGGAATAACAAATTTTAACTTACAGTATCTAAAACTCTCAAATATACCCTATTTTTGTAAACACACACACAAGATTGTTAGGACTTCAGTTTTTTAAATCTTCTTAAAATTAGTTAAAACTGTAGACGTATAGAAATTAAAACTTGTACAACCCTTTTTAGTCACATTCACGTATTCAGGAAGATAAGAACATGATAGAAACAAAAACCAAAATTGTACCACATCAGGATAATGAAAAGAATAAAAAAACATATCAACGACAAATCCGTATAAGTTGTTTGATGCATGTACAAGCAAGTTGGTTCAGAATAGGGGTTGAAAGAAGGTTGAAAATAAACTAAAAAATCAAAGGACAGATCTTGTCACAGTCTCAAGTCCATTATTTTTACTTTTGGACGATTGGGTCACCGGTCAGATTATATGGTTGCAACTTGCAAGGAGATGGACATTAGGTCATTACCTCTTCTTTTTTTCGCTCCCAAATATATTTTTGATTATTTATTAATTTATATATTCAGGTTTGAAATATATATGGAAAAATGACATTGCAGTAACAAGCTGGTAGTGTCATTTGACATTTTCTGCCTTTGTGTCACCTTCTCATTTTCCATCTTTTTCTTTTTAATTCAACGTTTAATCAAATGGTATCAAATCAATATCATCATCTTTTCCTCTGAAAAGACCAAAAAGTCATTGGAAATACAAAAAAAAAAAGATGATATATACTGGGTTTCTTTTCCTAAACCTAAAACTACCAAATAACCTGTCGGTTGACAATTTTTGTGGTTGCACTTGATCAAATAAACAACTTTCTTTTTTTATATGTGTAATTAATTAACCCAATTGAACATCCATTCAAAAATGTTCATTCAATCATAACATCCTTCCCTTAGGTTTTTTTTTTTTTTAATTTCTTTCAATTTTAAGAAGATAGTCTGTGATTGGTTGTGAAACTTTTTTATGGGTTAAGGATTGGTTGTGGAAATTTATTCACTTAGCTATTATAAGTGAATATTTATCAAAAAAAATATATTATAAGTGAATATTTAAATAGTACAATAGTATACTCTATTCATTTATGGTGTGCATAGGTAGTTAGTTATTCAATGGTTTTTGACTAATAAGCTAAGATTCATTTATACTCTTTTTGTTCTATAATATAAGATGTTTAAGAAGTTTTTTTTATTTTATAAAATATTTTACAAGTTTCTAAGAAAATTTTAATGTTATTTGATACTTTTGGGTTGAGTTGTGTTTTAACTAATTATTAAATGATGTTTTGTTTTTAAAAAAGATAATTTTTAATCTTCGCGCATTTATCTATAAAAAATTATATTTTGGAATGAGGGAGTATTAGAAAATAGCTATGAGTTACAATTTTTATAAAATGTAGCGGTTTAAATTGTCTCTCGTAATTTTGTGTCTTTTGAATAAAAAATCATCCAGTTATGTGAATAAGGCATGTTTCATGTTGTCGTGATGATAAAATCATCAATAGTTTCTGGTAAGAAATTAAATATAGTTTATATAATAACAATATGTAGTATATTAAAAAGGAGAAAACGGTCAATCAAAGAGACAATGACTAACCAAGAAGTGGTAGCGACGGGGTGGTTTCCTCTCGTTGGAAGAGTTATTGTGTTGATTCAGGCTAGTGATCGACTCTTCGCATGAGCGGAATTACCAATACAATTGCTTGGCCACGTGAGGTGTAACTGGGCGGTTTCACGCTTCTTGGGAGATTAGTCTGGATCCGTTAGGGTCTGAAATTACTCATGAGTCCGTAAGAAGAAGAAAAAATAAAAAGACAATGACTATACAAATACGATATTGGCAATTCTCCACAAATGGAAGTTAGACCCGTTTTAGTTCAATACCTATCAAATTTCCTCTTACGGAATCTTGAATGATACCCAGCGTAACTTTCTTTTAAAGATACCTTGTAATGCGTTAATGATTGTGTTGTTAGAGATATATCCACCCTTATACAAATGCACAGTTTCACAAGAACTATGAGATGACCTCCTTATTTTATCATTATACACTTAATGCACCAAGTGATGTTTTGTCCAATAGCGTAGGCATGTTCTTTCAAACGAACGAGAAGTCGTGCTCCCATCAATTCAAGTATCTGTTTGAGAGATGTTATGAACTGCTCGTCCCAGTCTAAGAAGATGTACGATCATTCGGGTATGAAATTTTTGGATAATTAAAAAAAAAAAAAAAAAACTTTAATGCAAACACTATAGATTCCTAAAAAAGTCGATGAGTTGTTCAGTGGAGGAATCCAAGAGATTCATGCGTCATGTCTGAAATATGGGTCGTTTAATGCAACGTGTTTATTTTATTTTATTTTTGTCAAAATTTTATTCTATAGCCAAAGAAAAGATATACGACGATAAATCTTTATCGACGATTCATTATTGTTTAACCTCGAAGCATATAAAAGTAACTATGAATAGTTTACTCATTTTATGATAGGAATAATATAAAAAATTATAACCTATAATATTTTGGGTTTATGATGGAAAAATCTATCAGCAACTAAAGATGAATCGGGTAAAAATCATTCAACTAAGTTTGTAATGTAAAAACCCATCAACTAAGTTTCGCTAATGATTTAACCCCTCAATTAAGTTTTGTTAATGATTTAACCCTTCCGTAAAAAAACTATATGCATAATGATTTAAATTGCACGCATTTTATAAATATACAAATTTTTTTAATGAACAAAACCCTCAACTAAAGATGAATCAGATAAAAACCCCTCAACTACATTAGTAACGTAGAAACCCCTCAAGTAAATTGCCATAATAATTTAACCCATCGGTCAAGAGTGCCCTTAAATCAAAACAGAGCATTTCGTTTTTGTCAAAAATGACATTAATAATGCTCAACTCATTAAACAAATTGATTGTTTTTGTTATAGATTTTGTTCAGTCACAGTCTTAATGTCTTCCACTCTCCAACAGTCATACAAAATCAACATTAATCGTACAACATTAATTGTACTAAAATCCGGTAAATCGATTTCTATTCATATGATTCTCGATACAAAATTGTTTTTGTTCTAGATTATGTTCTGTTACAACCTTGTACGATTAATGTTGATTTTGTATGACTGCTGGAGAGTGGAAGACATTAAGACTGTGATTGAACAAAATCTATAACAAAAACAATCAATTTGGTTAATGAGTTGAGCACTATTAATGTCGTTTTTGACAAAAACAAAACGCTTCGTTTTGATTTAACGGCACTGTTGACCGAGGGGTTAAATTGTTATGGCAATTTACTTGATGAGTTTCTACATTACTAATGTATTTGAGGGGTTTTTATCCGATTCATCTTTAGTGGAGGGTTTTGTTCATTAAAAAAAAATTATATTTTTATAAAATGCGTGTCATTTAAATCTATGCATGTCATTTTTTGACGGAATGGTTAAATCATTAACAAAACTTAGTTGAGGGATTAAATCATTAGCGAAACTTAGTTGATGGGTTTTTACATTACAAATTTAATTGATGGGTTTCTACTCAATTCATCTTTAGTTGAGAGGTTTTTCCATCGTAAACCCTAATATTTTATACATACAGAAATTTAAACCAAAATTGTGGATAGATGGACGAAGTCACAACCAAGCAGTAGTAGTCTGGTGGTAGGAGTGTGGTTTGGGGTAAGGTGTGAAACTCATCAGCCCTGGGTTCGATTCCTGCCTGAAACTAAAACTGCTGCTGTTTGGCCAGGCAAAAAGAACCATGATTTACGTTCTTTTAGCAAATCTGGGTTGCGGACTACTCGTCGGTTTCGCTCCCTCCCGTGAGATTTAATTGGGCCTGACCCAGACACTAATGGAGTCACGCGAATACAATCCACAAGTGCGCAATGTGCATAGTGCTTTCACATTTACTTCATTCCAAAAGAGTTGGGCATCAGATCCTTTTTCAATGAATAACTCCATCCACGTCCCGTTACTTTTCCCTTTTGTTTCTTTCTTCTTCTACTATTCTTTTTCTTTACTTTAATTTGATTTGGCCTACCAATATCCATTATAATATTCATTTACTTGTATTATTTGACTTCGTGTTCATTACCCTTCCCCTGTGACGTAGCACACGTTTTCATTGATCATTCTCATTCTTTTTGTTTTCTCATTTTTTTTTTATTATTCTTTCTCTTCACAATAAAAATTTTTTCGCACCCAACCAAAATAACGTTATAAGAAAAAACCATTAGCTATCGTTTTTACTTTGTAACGTTTACAATGAAACGAAGGGGTAAGAAATGCACAGTGCATATATAAAAGATTAGAACAGGAAGACCAAACAGAACTAATGTGATTAATATAAAATATTAATAACATTTACATTTATTTTAATGCATGTTGAAAATTAATTTATGGTGGTTTAATGGTTGTATGGGTGTCGAGGTGACAAACCAAAATTTTGAAACATATTTTGAGAATCTTGGACAATATATGATGCACGCAGCCATGGAGCATGGCTGCATGGGCATGTGTGGTAGCTCATCAACGAATATTTTAAGCTTCCTCATTTTGAATATTTGTTTTTTCAGCTCGGTGTTTTTAGTGAAAGAGATTAATGTGAAAGAGAGAAAATGAATTGCAAAGGTGATTAGTTTGTAATTTGATGAGAGGAAGCCATTTTCTTTCTTTTTTATTGAATGGAAAGTTTGTGAGGTTTTATCTTTTAGGGTTTATTTATATAATACTTGAGCGAGTAGTGACAACGGAAGATCAAAGTGATAATGTAAAAGGCGTATTGAAAGCTATAGAGTTTGGGCATATATGGGAGCTCATCAACAAACATCTTAAGCTTCTCCTTTTCGAGGGAAAGCTTAAACATTAAATATTCGAATATTTTTCTAACGATTTTTCTCAACTATTCGATAGTAAACTTTTCTATCGATTTTTTTTCAATTATTTTTCAATTATTTAACCAATAGAAAAATGAGTAACCCTTAATATAAAATTACAGTTTTTTTCTATCCTAAAGGTAAGTAAAGTCGTACTCTCCGAGCAAAGAATCTTTAGGTTTAAGTTAACTAAAGGCATATGTTTGGTAAAATTATAGGAAACATAAAATTGTATACTTTGAAAATTTTCGCTTCAACCGCAACAAACACGATCGCAATTCATCCCTTAAAGTTATACAATGTTGAATCTTACATATGCTCACTTTTTATTCCACCATTTTTAGATGGACCCAGTTATAATGTCGTAAGTTGGTTATATATAAACGAGAAATCAATTAGCTTCAGGTTTATGGGCTAAATTGATTTGAACCAGTAATTGAAGTCTGGTTTAGTCATCCAGTTATTGCTGGTTATAGAGAACACCAAACGCTGCCATTTCAAGCTGCAGAAGATTTGATTCAGTGAAGCTCGACGACGAAGCTTCAGTTTGTTGCAGACAGTGAAGTCACACGCCTCAGGTTGTTACGGGATGGGGTGTGTGATTAAAGATCCGTTTGGGTGGGTAGTTGTTGGTGTAAGATTCAATTGTAACTTTCGGGTGAGAGAGAAGCGATTGGGTGAGAGAAACACGGTGAGAGTTTTCCGGTGAGTGAAAAGCTCGTGATCTCTGTATTGTCTCCGGCGAGTTTATGCCGGTGGTGTTTCAACTGTTTTTAGTGGATTCCGAGGTAAATCCTCGGCAGACGTAGGATTGCGATTTGCATTTGAACTGGAAAAATTGCTGGTGTCATTTTTCATTTTATGTTCTTTCGATTCGTGTGTGTTAAATCCTCTTAGTCAATCAAACGAGAGCATAGCGTGAGTGATCGGAGAGGTTTTACAACAAGTGGTATCAAAGCGAAGGTCGGGAAGATTGGGATCAAGCTCGTTGATTACATCGATTCTTGCTCTGAGGTTGAATCTGTTTCTATTCGACGATGAATTCCGCAAAGGTCGAGCTAGAGATATTCAACGGTGTGATCGATTATAACATGTGGAAAGAACGGTTGTTTGCGAATCTGGATCTTATGGGATTAATCGAAGCGTTTAAGGCTCAGGAGGAAGAAATCGATGGGCTCAAGACATCTGCAAAAGATGAGGATCCGAAGCAAAAAGGAGTTGAAGCTTCTGAACATACAAAGGTTACAGATCCTTCGCTTGAGGAGAAGAAAAGAAAGGTATGAAGCACTATTATAACGAGTGTCACTGACAAAATATTGAGAAAGATCATCAAGGAAAAAATGGTTGTAGGAATGTTAAGGATCTTGGATTCTCAGTATATGTCTAAGTCTCTGCCTAATAGAATGTACCTGAAACAAAAGCTCTATGGATTCAAGATGAATGAGTCGCAGTCAGTTGAGAGAAATATAGATGAGTTCTTGAGGATCATTGCAGATTTAGGGAATGTCATGGTTGAAATTCCGGATGAAGACCAGGCTATTCTACTATTGATGTCTCTGCCAAAACAGTTTGAACATCTCTGTGATACGCTGAGGTATGGGAAGAAAACCTTGACGCTAGATGAAGTGATGAGCTTATTACATTCAAAACAACTCGAGCTAAGTGCCAGCTCTAAGGTGAACAAGACTCATGGTGAAGTGATGTACTCAAACAACTCAAATAACAAAGGGAAGTTGGCTGGCAAGGACTTATGTCAGAACAAACAAAAGGGAAAGCCAAACCCAAAGACTAAGAAAAAAAGGCTTAATGACATGTTGGATATGTGGAGGAAAGGGTCATTTCAAAAGAAACTGCCCCAAAAGGACAAATCAGAATGGCAAAGAAAGAGCCATGGAAAAGGGAGAATCATCTGTAGCTACAGGGATTGAATTCATTGAATCTTTAACTGTGTTAGAGGCAAATGCAGCAGAAGGTTTTGATTTCAACCAGATTTGGATTCTTGATACTGAATGCACGTTTCACATGACACACATAAAGGATTGGTTTGTGGATTTGAAGGAATGTACTGCAGGGTCTGTGAGAATGGCAAATGAGACAGTGTCGACGGTAATGGGTATTGGAACAGTTCAGATAAAGACTTCAGATGGAGGGCTCGTTCAGGTCAAGGATGTGAGATATATTCTTCAGTTCTCGAGAAACCTATTATCTCTAGGGACATTTGAAGAACAAGGGTGTGTGTTCTCATCGAAGGATGAGATTCTGGAAGTCGAGAAAAATACCAAGACAGTCTTAAAGGCTAAAAGAGTTAGCAAGCTCTATTTCTTGCAGGGTAAGAGTTACATGGGTGAATCAAATGTAGTGAATGCTAAAGATGAAACTAGTCTTTGGCACAGCAGACTCGGGCACGTGAGTCAAAGAGGGATTGATGTTTTGGTGAAGAAAGGGTATCTGGAAAATTCAAAAGTCTCAAGTCTACAGTTTTTTAAAAGCTGCATCTTTGGGAAAGCACACGGAACCAGTTTCTCATCAGGTCAACACACAAGCAAAAACTGTTTGGACTACATTCATGCTGACTTATGGGGTTCTCCTATAGTGCCTCAATCACTTGGTAAGTGTCACTACTTTCTAAGTTTGATTGATGACTGTTCAAGAAAAGTGTGGGTTTATTTTCTGAAAACAAAAGATCATGCGTTTGACAAGTTTGTAGAGTGGAGATTGTTGGTTGAAAATCAGTCTGGTTTAAAGGTGAAGAAACTGAGGACAGATAATGGTTTAGAGTTTTGCAACAAGGAGTTTGATGGTTATTGTTCATAAAATGGGATTGCTGGACACAAGACAATCCCTCACACACCACAACAAAATGGTGTCGTTGAGAGGATGAATAGAACAATTCTTGAGAGAGTCAGAAGCATCCTAAGTGAGTCTGGGCTACCTAAAGTGTTCTGGGCAAAAGCTGTAAATACAGTGGTTTATCTGATAAACAGGACACCCTCTGCTGCAATTCAAGATCAGATTCTGGAAGAGGTATGGTCTAAAACAACTCCAACTTTTAATCATCTGAGGAAGTTTGGTTGTGTCTGTTATTTTCATTCAGATGATGGCAAGCTGCAACTAAGGGCAAAGAAAGGAATATTTTTCGGGTATCCTGCAGGGGTTAAAGGCTACAAGGTTTGGTCACTTGATGACAAGAGGTGTATTATCAGCAGAAATGTTACATTCAAGGAAGATGAATGCTACAAGGATCTGGCAAAACAGTCTGGTTTTTTTAAAGAAGGTAACACAACTTTTCTGGATATTGAGCTTGGTATAACCTCACCAAGGGATACTAGCTCAGGAGGAGACTCGGGAAGATGGGTTTGATACAGAAAGATCAAAGCTCTGAAGATGAGATCTCAGAAGAAGATGACTCAAAACAGCAAGAGTCAGAAGTACAAGACTACAATATAGCACGAGATAGACCAAGAAGAAATATCGTGTTTCCAAAGAAATATGTTGATTTTGTGCATATGGCACTGCTTGCATCAGAATATGGAGATCCACTTGAACCCAATAATTACAAGGCTGCCATGAGAGATCCACAAAGTGAAATGTGGAAAGGTGCTTCTGATGAAGAAATGGAGTCTCTCGATAAGAATCATACTTGGGATTTGGTGGAAAAACCTAAAGGAATGAAGATCATAGGCTGCAAGTGGATATTCAAAAGGAAACTAGGGATTCCAGGAGTGGAAAAACCGAGGTTCAAAGCAAGACTGGTGGCAAAGGGGTTTACACAAAAGGAAGGAATATATTACAATGAAATCTTTTCCCAGTGGTAAGACATGTGTCTATCAGATTTCTTATGTCTATTGTGGTGAATGAGGATCTAGAGCTGGAAAAAATATATGTAAAAACAGCATTCCTCCATGGTGAGCTTGAAGAAGAAATATACATGGCTCAGCCTGAAGGTTATGGTGTGAAAGGAAAAAAAGACTGCGTGTGTCTCTTGAAGAAGTCATTGTATGGGCTAAAACAAATTCCAAGGCAATGGAATCAAAACTTTAATGATTTCATGATGAAGATTGGTTTCTCAAGAAGCAAACGGGACAACTGTGTTTACATCAAGGTATTCTCAGGAATTTATCTGTACCTTCTCTTATATGTTGATGACATGTTGGTTGCTTGCAAAGATATGGAAAGTATATCAGATTTGAAGAAACAGTTGAGCTCTGAGTTTGAGATGAAGGATTTGGGAGCAGCAAAGAAGATTCTTGGTATCGATATTATTAGAGACAGAAAGGCAGGAACGTTGAGACTGTCTCAAAAGAGTTATATGGAGAAGGTGCTAAAGAACTTCAATATGGATCAAGCAAAATCGGTCTAGGCTCCATTGGGAATTCATTTTAAATTGAAAGCAGCAACAAAAGAGCAAACAGAAGAGGAAGCTCAGTATATGAGGTCTGTTCCTTATTCAAATGCAGTGGGAAGTCTCATGTATGGCATGATAGGAACGAGACCAGATTTGGCTTACCCAGTTGGAGTCATAAGTCGATATATGAGTAATCTTACAAAGGAGCATTGGAATGCTGTAAAATGGGTGCTTAGATATGTCAGGGGATCAGCTCAGGTGAATCTTAAGTTCAAGAAAAATTCAGAATTCAAAATCTATGGGTTTTGTGATGCAGATTTTGCAGCTGATTTGGATAAGAGAATATCATTTTCAGGATATGCGTTCTTGGCAGGAGGGAATGTGATAAGCTGGAAGTCTACACTGCAGAAGGTGGTGGCCCAATTGACTATTGAATCATAATATATTTCGATGACAGAAGCGTCTAAAGAAGTAGTATGGCTCAGAGGTTTAAGCGCAGAATTCGGCTATCCACAGAAGAGTGTAGAAATATTTTGTGACTCGCAAAGTGCTCTAGCCCTGGCTAAGAACAATGTGTTTCACGAAAGGACCAAGCACGTAGCGGTCAAGTATCATCACATTCGGGACAGGATTGAAGCTGGAAAGGTTAAGGTAACCAAGGTGCATACAAGTGAGAATCCAGCTGATGTATTTACTAAGGTTTTGCCTACAGGTAAGTTCAAATCCTTATTGAGCTTACTTGGTGTCTCTGAAGAGTAAACAAGGAAGAAATCTGGGGATCGGGATCTAGCTAAGAACATGTTTGATGGAAGATTAACCAAGGAGGAGTTTGTTGTAAGTTGGTTATATCTAAACCATCGGGAAATCAATTAGCTTCAGGTTTATGGGCTAAATTGATTTGAATCAGTAATTGAAGTCCGGTTTAGTCATCCGGTTATTACTGGTTATAGAGAACACCAAACGCTGCCGTTTCAAGCTGCAGAAGACTTGATTCAGTGAAGCTCGACGACGAAGCTTCAGTTTGTTGCAGACGGTGAAGTCACGCGCCTCAGGTTGTTACGGGATGGGGTGTGCGATTAAAGATCCGTTTGGATGGGTAGTTGTTGGTGTAAGATTCAATTGTAACTTTCGGGTGAGAGAGAAGCGATTGGGTGAGAGAAACACGGTGAGAGTTTTCCGGTGAGTGAAAAGCTCGTGATCTCTGTATTGTCTCCGGCGAGTTTATGCCGGTGGTGTTTCAACTGTTCTTAGTGGATTCCGAGGTAAATCCTCGGCAGACGTAGGATTGCGATTTACATCCGAACTGGAAAAATTGATGGTGTCGTTTTTCATTTTATGTTTTTTCGATTCGTGTGTGTTAAATCCTCTTAGTCAAATCAAACGAGAGCATAATGTGAGTGATCGGAGAGGTTTTACAACATATAAATAAGTGGGTCGAGAATCTTCCAGTTTGGATTATAACTTATCAAAAACATGCAGTTAGGTTTTATTTTTTACTCAATTTGTACATTGGAACCAAATTGTGAAAAAAATCGTATTATTTAATTACTTCGTCAGTTCGTCGTACCATTTTTAAATTTGTGTTCCGACAGAAAAAAAACTGCGTTAAATAATGTTTGTTTATATTTTATTAGATCTAAGCCCACCGGAGAAACAAAACTTATCTTTTGTTAGCATTCACTCTTTATTGACAAAATAGTGTGCATCGCGATAATTATGTCTTAAGGGTCCTTTTTATTCATATAATTATTAATTTATTATAGTACCCGTCACTTAATTCAAATATGTAGGTTAAAGCTGTAGATTTTTTTCGTCCATATTATCGACGTAGATAGGTTTGGTTGGAATTTTTTTCTATTTCTTTTATGAGTTGGTTAGATTCTTCATGTTATATGGATATTTCAATATTTCTTTTCATTTTGGTCCCTTTCGATTCTTTCACCGGAAACAAGGAATGTCCGAGATTGATTAGTTAAATTAATATAAACTCGATCTGATTCACACGAGAAGACAATCTTCGAGTATCAAACTATTAATTGGCATATCATATCACTTATTAGTTAAACTAATACGATAATTAATTTTATTTTACTTTTTTGGCAATGAAGCTATGAACTATTTTCTTCTCATGCATACTACATTCAAAGAGATCGATTGTCTGGAAAGAACAGACCAATGATAAACTGTTACACAATAAACGAACAGTAAATCAGTAATGCAAAGTTGAATTGCATGTGGATAATATACTCTGAGAAGTGAAATCCAATAAAATTCTGATGTCTAGTGAGATCTAAGAGCATTTCTAATGGGAGGTTTTTAACCCAAAAACATGGGGTTCTTAACCCAAAAATAAATAAATAATAATAATAATAATTGTAATAGTTAAGAACCGGTTCTTAAATAAGAACTTTTAGAACCGGTTTTTAAGAGGGGGTTTTAGCCACGTGTCACTATTTAATTTGTCGGATTTTTTTTTTTGCCAGATTTTTTTTTAACTTTTTCTTAACTTCAACTTTAAAATTCTAAACTTTTTATTACATATTAATGAATTGGAATCTTTACATATTAAATTTTTTTTTAAGATTCTAAAATTCTAAACTTCTTCCTGAAGCTTCGGCAATATTTTGTATGTTTTAAAATTCATGAAATGCAATATAATTTTGGTTTTATAAAATATAGTATGTTTATAATTTTTTACAAAATAAATTAAACTTAAGAAAATTAAAAAA
>PKMM01021304.1:544823-559637 GCA_002933915.1 Eutrema heterophyllum
ATATATATATATATAACCTATGAATCATGTATCAAAATCTAAACTAATCATCGAACATGTAAACCGAGTATTTTGTGATATAAAGAGTTTATAGTGACCAACCATGATTGAAATCGTAGTAGAAATATTCAAATGGTGAATTATTCGACCATTAAATCACCACGAGTTGGTTGAATTTATAAATTTGGTTGTAATGTTTTTTCAACGGTAGTTTAATCTTCATCAATTATCTGGATAATTATCGACGCAACATCAAACACTGTATCCATAAGCATCTACAAATATTCTAAACCATATTGTGGGCTCGACTCATTGACACAAGGACGATAAGTCTAAACTCTCATCAAACTTTTTCTCTTTGTCCGGATTAATGTAACAATTCCAAATAGACTAGTTGGTCGTCTCTGTTTGTTAGCGATCTTAACGGGTAATAGAACCGATAGATACATTTATGCATTATTATCAGTTATCACTCAGAATTTAGAGATAAATTACATACTGCTTTTTGTCTTACTTTCTATATTTTACTTGTTAAATTTTTTTTAATTTTTTTTTGAGAAAGGGTATTCAAATTGTTAATTTGTTATCATCCATATACTATTAGGTATGCATTATTTACAAATTCTCAAGCTGGTGAATGTTTTATATAAATAGTATACTTTTTTTTGTATTCAATCGCACATAGAATTGTTCAAGATTTGGAGCATATAGATACAATAAATAAACGATTAAAAGACAAACAAAATAGAATATCGGCACAAATACAAATTTATTGCTCTTTTCAAAAACAACAATACGTGTAAGTTTTCCAAAATAATTTTTTTTTAAAATACCAATAAAGAGGCCACAAGCTATACCATTATAAATGTTAAAGACCGACCCAAAATAACAATACTCGTGGTTACATCATCAACAAAGAGCCAAGAGAGGAGACATAACACGCAGAGTCACATACATAATTAAATGGAGGTGCACAAGGTGGTCGCTCCGCCGCATAAGAGCACGGCGGCGAAGCTGAAGACAAGACTGAAGGAGACTTTCTTCCCGGACGATCCTTTAAGACAGTTTAGAGGACATCCGAACCGTACCAAACTCATACGAGCCGCTCAATACATTTTCCCAATCCTCCAATGGTGTCCTGAGTACAGCTTTAGGCTCCTCAAATCCGACGTCGTTTCAGGTCTCACCATCGCCAGTTTAGCTATTCCTCAGGTACGTAAAAACTTCTCCGGCTGAGAGAATTTGAAAATCCGACGATGACCCATTTCACCTTCCGGCCATTCATCATTGCCCTTCAATTCAATTCTCGATCATTTTCTCCAATTAAGATTAAAACTTTTTTTTCTTTCTTTTTGGTCTTGTTTTTAAAACAGGGTATAAGTTACGCGAAGCTAGCGAATTTGCCTCCAATCGTCGGTCTATGTAAGAATCTAAAGTGAAATGAATCGAATTATCTGATCCTTTGTTTATATATATAAGGAAATAGTAATAGAGTTAAATCTGTAAATTATACACACGTGTGTGTTGATGTATGTAGACTCGAGCTTCGTGCCACCGTTGGTTTATGCGGTGTTGGGAAGCTCAAGAGATCTAGCGGTGGGACCAGTCTCCATAGCGTCGTTGATCTTAGGATCCATGCTAAGGCAACAAGTGTCTCCCGTAGACAATCCTCTTCTCTTTCTACAGCTCGCTTTCTCTTCTACCTTCTTCGCTGGTCTCTTTCAAGCCTCTCTTGGAATCCTCAGGTCATATCATAAAGTTTTTCTATACGTATCTATTTACTCATAAAGTTTTTCTAGCTTTGCATGAACCAACCACATATATCTGTTGACTGTTCTGTTTAAACATGTGTATGTGTTCATTGATCAATATTGGGCCTGGGCTAGGCTTTACTTACTATCAATCTATAGGGTTATATATTATGTTGTGTTGATTTGGTTTTTAACTTTTAAGAAGAAATTGATCTAATCATATGTGAAAAATGAAAAAATAAATTTTCGTATTTTATATTAAAAATAATTCTAATTACTGTATAAGCTTGATACAATTTTAAAACTTATAAAAAAATCAAATAAAATGAAAAAGAAAAAAATCACTAAAACAAATCTGATAAAATAGAGTACTTGAGGGAGTATTTAATATTATTTTTGAATGTGCAGGCTGGGATTTATAATAGACTTTCTATCAAAGGCAACGCTAATAGGGTTTATGGCGGGAGCAGCCATAATAGTATCATTGCAACAGCTAAAGGCTCTGCTTGGGATAACTCATTTCACTAAGCAAATGAGTGTAGTCCCTGTTCTCTCCTCGGTTTTCCAACACACCAACGAGGTTTCTCTCTTCTTCTTTCTCTTCCTCTGTTTTACTCAATTTTATTTACCATTAATAGTATGATATTTAATGGTATTGTTGTGCAGTGGTCATGGCAAACAATTGTGATGGGAGTTTGCTTCTTGCTGTTCTTGCTCGCGACACGTCACCTCGTATGTTTGCTTATCTCTCACTATTAAATTACCACTTAAATTCTACCTCAATAGCCCACATGGCTGCGGTCCAGTGGTAGGAAATACCGTGTGGAGTGTTACCCTACTCCACCCGGATTCAATCCGTCCTGGAAATAAAAACACATCTATGTTAAAAGTCTGGGCATGGGCTTCGGCCCATGTTGTTTATCTGGTAGCAGTGGCGGAGCTGGTTGAGGGTGAGGGGTCGGTTGACTCCTATGAATTTTATAAAATTTGTTGTGGATATGCATTTAGTTAATATTTCATGGGTTAGTTCTAAGTGTTTATATTGACCCCCATGTGCAAGGTTATTACATTCATGTCTTGCACCCCGATAATTTGTTTTCATTTATTAAATCAACTTTTTGTTTTCTTCTCGAATCTTTATCTTTCCTCTTATATATAAATCCGTACAATTGCTTTTGATTTTTTTTTATTAATTGTTTGATATGTCCCATTAACTATTATACTATACGTTATTTTACAAAATTTAAGTAATTCTAATTAAAAACTAGTTCTTTTCAAAAATCAACTATAATTATGGGACTATTATTTTGCGCTATGTTTTATTTATAAATAAACTAATAGTAATACCTAAAATATTTGAATTAAATTTCAATAAAAAAATATTTAAAAGAGATGAATTTAATATATATGTGATTATATTAATATTGACCTCTGTAAAAACTAATTCTAGCTCCGCCACTGCTTGGTAGTCTGGTAACTGGCGATCCGGCTATCCCAGACATTAGTCGAAAAGTCTAAACTCGGGACAGACAGTGTGGTGGCTCTTCGAGAAGTAGTCCACTATGTAGCATTTCGGTGCGTTCTTACTGGAACTGGCCGGATCAACCGATAGGATATATATAAAAAAAAGAAAAAACAAAAAAAAATCTACCTCAATATGCATGTGGAACAATTTTTGGTAACATTTAGAACATTGTTTTTTTTGGTAATATGCATGTGAAACATTTGTTACGTTGCAATTACAATGGACCGCCATCGTTTCCTTAAACCTTCTCCCCGCCATAAATAACGAACTAATGGTTTCGGAATAGAAAAACAATCAAGTATTTCTTTACAAAATCAAATTTGGTAACTATTGTTATTTAAAAAAATGGTAATTATTATTTGATAAGCTTTCTCTTTTAAATTTTATTACATAAAAATATACTTTCTAGTCATTTTGATATAAGTTGTATCCAGATTTGTTTACGATATCACAAACGAATAATATTGCATCCAAATCTAACGATGACAAAAACAAAACAAAAACGATTTCAGAAGAAAACAAAATGTTGAATGTAGATGGAGCATCCAAATAAAACTGATAAATAAAGTGATTTGAATGTAGAGCATGAAGAAGCCGAAGCTGTTCTGGGTCTCAGCCGGAGCTCCGCTACTTTCAGTTATCGTCTCTACGCTTCTTGTCTTTGTTTTTAGAGCTGACCGTCACGGAATCAGCGTCGTAAGCTCCCCCTCTCTTCTCTTTCTATATATATAACCAATCCTCTGTTTTTGTTTTGTTTTTTTGCAGAATTTTAAAATCTTGTAATTTGGTGGACAGATTGGGAAGTTACAAGAAGGTTTGAATCCACCGTCTTGGAACATGCTTCAGTTTCACGGAAGTCATCTTGGACTCGTCGCCAAAACCGGACTTATCACCGGAATCGTCTCCCTCACTGTAAAGTTTCTTTCATCGCAAACGTATAAAAAACCAAGTTTGAAACAATCCTCTCCTGACTAAATTAGTAACTCGGATCTCGCCTTGTGTATTATAATCGGAACAGGAAGGAATTGCAGTGGGAAGAACATTCGCAGCGCTAAAGAACTACCACGTAGACGGAAACAAAGAGATGATAGCCATAGGTCTAATGAACGTAGTTGGCTCTGCCACTTCCTGCTACGTCACAACCGGAGCTTTCTCTAGATCGGCGGTTAACCACAACGCCGGATGTAAAACCGCGGTTTCAAACATCGTGATGTCGGTCACGGTTATGGTTACCCTACTCTTTCTAATGCCGCTCTTCGAATACACTCCCAACGTTGTCCTCGGAGCCATCATCGTGACCGCGGTCATCGGTCTCATCGACCTTCCCGCGGCTCGTCATATATGGAAGATCGATAAATTCGATTTCTTGGTGATGCTATGCGCATTCTTTGGTGTCATTTTCCTATCCGTCCAAAACGGTCTAGCCATTGCGGTGGGGCTGTCGTTGTTCAAGATATTGATGCAAGTCACGAGGCCCAAGACCGTTATTATGGGGAATATTCCGGGGACGGATGTCTACCGGAATCTTCATCATTATAAAGAAGCACAAAGGATCCCGGGATTCCTTGTCTTAAGCATCGAATCTCCGGTCAATTTCGCCAATTCTAACTACCTCACCGAAAGGTTAGTTCTAAACTATTAATTTTCCTACGTGTAATTTGGAAGTTCGGATCCACTACTCTTTGATCTCTTAAAAGTCTTCAAAGTCTACGAACGGTATGTTGATTGCATTGTCGCGGTTAAATCCGAATTCGGATCTGTTATAGCGTTTTGCAATTTTAGATGACCAGTTGATCGCTACCATTATGGTTTCACATTTCTTGGTAGCTGTCGCGTTGAATGATAATATAGATCTGTACTACCATTCTCTTCATCTGGATTGCATAAAAACGTTGTAGAACATCTCGTTGGATCGAAGAATGCGAAGAAGAGGAAGCTCAGGAGAAGCATTCTAGCCTTCGGTTCTTGATTCTTGAAATGTCAGGTTAGTCTTAATCTAACCGATCTATTTTAACCATATCATTATATCCAAAGATTTTTTTTTATAAAAAAACTCCATTTTCGTAGCTAACTCTGTTTAATTCCTATATATATGTTTAAAGCCGTGAGTGGGGTGGACACAAACGGAGTCTCCTTCTTTAAGGAATTGAAGAAAACAACGGCGAAGAAGAACATCGAGGTAAAGTTATTTTGCAAACCGGGTTTTCGTGACTTAACCAAGAAATCTAATTAGTATCTGATCTAAACCGGATATATGTGCAGCTTATATTTGTGAACCCTTTAAGTGAAGTGATGGAGAAGCTACAAAGAGCTGACGAAGAAGAAGAGTTCATGAGGCCTGAGTTTCTCTTCTTGACTGTTGCTGAAGCCGTTGCATCGCTCTCTCTTAAAGGTCCATCATCTCTCAATAACGTTTGACTATAATTTTATTTGTTTTCTCGGTCCAAAATATGATATTTGGCCGATAGTTAAAGTTTTCTTTTTTTTTGTTCTCTTTTCATCTTTTTTTTTTTTCAGTACAGTTGTAATGTTACGTTCTTCTCTCTCTCTTTGTCCATTATTGATTTTGGTCAAGAATCTCAAGATGTATGATTTAATATGAGTTTTGCCATTTTATAGTGTACTTTGGCCATCAAACTAACCAACTCTCTCGTCTCCTGTTGATTTTCAATAACATTGTGTCTTCCAACTAAAACAATTAAAAGAAGGAAAAAAAAGAGAAATTGGGGTAGATGGCTAAGAATTAGAAAATAATGAGGTAAATAACCCAACACTATTACAACACACTATTCTAATTTCCATAATCCCATTTTACCCCTAGCTTATATTTATCTTTCTCTCTTTGTCTTTACTCAGATATGAGAGACCAATCTTTATTTACGAAGGATGTCAATTCATGTGACTATAATTTTTTTAATTTCTCTTCATTTTTCTGACAAATGGGAAATGGAGTCACCACTTTGAACGCGTACCGGAACCTTCGACGGAGAAATTTCCCGGCGATACGACATAACTCTGGTTGATGACAAAATTGACTACTCGTTCTGCTGCATACGACCAAATCTCACCGGAGTAACAATACCTTCTACTACGTTGGCGATTCCTTTACGACCAGAACATATCCCATAAACCACCACCACTTTTTGTTCGATCTCCAGTGCATCGGTCAGCCCAAATCCGTCAACGGCTCTCTCCAAACTCCATAGTCGGCGTCTAATTGCCCGTACAATTCTGTTGTCTCCGCCGCCACGCCGTATTCGAGGGCTCTGGTAATTTCGCCTCTCTCAAATCTATACAGACAAAATTATAACATGATAAATATCATAATTTATTAGAAAACAAAGTTTACCATAATATCATAAGCTATAGTTTTAACACTATAGCTTTCTTGTTTACCATAATATATATTTTATTGACGAGTTATATTATTTTTTAAAGCGTTAAATAAATTAATAACACATATAACATACAAACCAAGAAAAAAATATCTCCCACGAATATATATACGTTAGTATGAAAGTTAACGTTCAATAAATTTGTTAGTACACTAAATAAAAAGTTAGATATATATCTAAATGTTTATATATGATACAATAAATACGTTAGCCTGTCACAAAAATATATAACATCTTACTTATATACATAGATATTATATTTTTCAATGTTACAAAAATATATATATAGTTTGAGTCATTAGAAGAGGAATCTAATAATTTTGTTTTTAGATTCACGTAGCTGAGCATAAGCAAGTCATATATCATATCTTCGCCGTTCAAACCCATAACCATAGTCAAATTCCCCCAAAAAATTTGAATACACAACTTGAAGGTTAGCTAGCTAATAATTAAACTATCATGCAAAACAAACAGTTAGAGGTAAATTTATACGTTTATTTGGTATAATAAATAGTTTAACATGTTTCAAAATATTTTAGCATGTTATAAAATAGTTTAGAATATCAATTCTAACCGAGTTCAATGTATCGACTCAGTATGCCCTAGTCAATTCTAACCGAGTTCAATGTATCGACTCAGTATGCCCTAGTCAACTCGGAAAACTTTTCCCAACTCATATTGCTTTTATCGGATATTCGCCAGATCGTTGTCTTCTCCGGATCTATCTTGGATCTTTGTCGGCATGATGAAGAATCCAATCCTTGAATTTTTTCTGGTTTCATTGGAGAAGAAGAAAGAAAGAAGAAAGAGAAAAGAAAAAGGAAGAAATAAATAAAAATGGGAAAAATGACATTTAAATCCCCAACTTTTAAAATTCGGCCATTAAAAGCACGAACTATCGGTTGACCATTTAAATCCTCAACTTTCGTTGACTTAGTTTTTAAATCACAAACTTTGTTTGACTCTACTTTTAAATCACAAACTTTGTTTGACTCGGCCAAAATAGACACGTCGTTAAGTCTCCGTTCAGAATTTCCGTTAAACAGAAAACGACGTCGTTTTGTTTTAAAATTAAAACGTGAAAAATGCCATTTAAATCCTCAAGTTTCAAAATTAGGCCATTAAAAGCACGAACTTTCGTTGACTCGGCCATTTAAATCTTCAACTTTCGTTGACTCGGCCAAAAAGAGCACGGCGTTAAGTCCGTAAACGGAAAGGATTAACGGGGTTAAAATTCCGTTAAAACTGAAGGTTAACTCATACGACGTCGTTTCAAAATCTAATTTCGTTGACTCGATCAAAAAGAGCACGACGTTAAGTCCGTAAACGGAACAAATTAACGGGGTTACAATTCCGTTAAAACTCAAGGTTAACTCATACGACGTCGTTTTAAAATCCAAAAGTAAAACAAAAAAACAAAAAACCTCATCTTCTTCGGCGGATGAATCTAGTTGGAGGTGAGATTTTCCGATGTCGATAGATCTAGTTTTTTTTGTAAATATTTTTGTAATTTTTCCCGTTAAAATCCAAGAGTAAAACAAAAAAAACTAGATCTATCGAGATCGGAAAATCTCACCTCCAACTAGATTCATTCGCCGAAGAATATGAGATTTTTTGTTTTTTTTTTGTTTTTGTTTTGTTTTTTTTTTGGATTTTAAAACGACGTTGTATGAGTTAATCTTGAGTTTTAACAGAATTGTAACCCCGTTAACCTGTTCCGTTTACGGACTTAACGTCGTGTTCTTTTTGGCCGAGTCAACGAAATTGGATTTTAAAACTATGTCGTATGAGTTAACCTTCAGTTTTAACGGAATTGTAACCCCGTTAATCCGTTCCGTTTACGGACTTAACACCGTGCTCTTTTTGGCCGAGTCAACGAAAGTTGAGGATTTAAATGGCCGAGTCAACGAAAGTTTGTGCTTTTAATGGCATAATTTTGAAAGTTGAGGATTTAAATGGCATTTTTTCCGTTTTCTGTTTAACGAAAATTCTGAACGGAGACTTAACAACGTGTCTATTTTGGCCGAGTCAAACAAAATTTGTGATTTAAAAGCAGAGTCAAACAAAGTTTGTGATTTAAAAACAAAATAAACAAAAATTGAGGATTTAAATGGCCAATCCGATAGTTTATGCTTTTAATGACCGAATTTTAAAAGTTAAAGATTCAAATTGGCATTTTTCCAAAAGAAAAATTATTATAGATATGCAGTAATTTAAGTATCAAAAGACAAATGTTAAAAATGTAAACTCCATATCCTTCTAAACAGTCAAATGAGTTGTTTGAAAAATATGGTTATTTAGCTAATTATTTTTGAATTTATGGTTATTCATTTAGTTACCTAAAAAAAAAACAGACTTTAACAGCTTATACTCTAGCGTGAAAATCTATAAGATTTCATATCGGATTAGGTATGCTTTTTAACGCAATGAGAGACCTTATGAAAATGGAAAAAGGTGGCCTAAAAGTTAAAACAAATTCCTTGGAAGTGCATAGGATGTCATGATTAACCCATCGCTTTTTTTTAAAAAACGAACATGACAATAAAAAAAAGAATTTAGATCAACCAAGTTTGGCGAATAAGGCCTACTCGCCATTGCTTTAGCAATTTATATGAATAAATTACTCCTTAATCACGTGTTTAAGTCACCACTACGGCATTATCCATCATTAACAATTTAACACTTTCAAATAGTCTAAAGTTAACCTTTGGTTATCCAATTTATATAGTTTATATAAGAAAAAAATGAAGAAAAATCATATATATATATATATAGTTATCTAGCTTAATTCAATCTAACACACCTCCGCTTTTCACTGACCTTTTTGTTTCAATGGATGGAAAAAAGGTTGAGTAACCATTTCATATGAAATATTCAGAAAATATCACAGAAATACCAAAAAAAAAAAAAAAAACATCAATACACTCAACATTACTATTCTTTTTTTTTTTGACCTACAACATTGCTCATTTGATCTCAATTTATTGCAAAGTTATCTCTTCTATCTAGAAAATGGTACCAAGGAAATGCATGATGGGCTATTGTAAATCTAGGCCTCACCACTTGTTTGATGGACTTAGTTATATCATCATCATATCATTATATTAACATATCATCATCATAATCACCGTCGCCGACATCATCACCGTCGCCGTCATGGCGTCATCATCATCTCCATTATATTATATCACCATCACCATCAGCTGGGCTCAGTAATATCACCCATCAGATACACATGCACGCGAGATTTATTATGAAAACTAGTTCTAATTAAGTAACAATACTGTATAGACTGGTCAAGCAAGGAGGTCATGCAGATTTTTTCGTCTTATCGAACTTAATCAATTTGGGTTTGGACTTATTCAAGGACGTTCTATCCCACAACGGGAACTTGGGGTTTGAGCATATGAAAAAACAGATATGGCCAAGTCACTGGCCCAAGATATTATGTTTATATTTAGAGGAAACCATAATTAGAGGTAACCACATTATCTTAGAAGATTGATTAGTTGGTGGAGTTTAATTCTTATAGATTTTACGGCGCCAAATACAAATACAAACGGAATAGCAAATTTTCATTTATACTCCGGAGTAATAGGTTTAGACCCGCGCTGTTCGCGGGAATCGGGATCATTGTTTTTGAGATAATTTTTCTTACCTTTTTAAAAATAAATAATTAATGATAAAAAATTTTATATTATTAAATTGACATACCTTACCATCTAAATTAACAATAATACATGTTACGATCTAATGAATTATAATAATCATCCGTGTCACGTTTATGTTGAACGATTCGGCTTTATATAATAAGATATATATATATATATATATTGTTATTCTTAAAAAAATTTATGATACATAAATTAGGGGATAGTTGAAAATAGACAAATATTTATAAATGTTAAAAACAAGTAAAAGCAAAAGATAGGAACTTAAGGTCGTCATGTGTTTGCTGTATAAAGAGCTGTAAAGGAACGTCTTCTCGTAAAACTATAATCCTCAAATATCTCCTTCTTCTTCTTCTCTCTCTCTTAAGCTTCCGTCATCACAGTGTGGAAGAGAGACTGACACTATTCTTTTGACTTCATGCACTCACTTCCCTAACGGTTTTCCACACTTTAAACTACACTTTTGCCACTTCCTCCGGCAATAATGATCACATGGCACGACCTCTACACGGTGCTCACGGCGGTGATTCCACTCTACGTTGCTATGATCCTCGCTTACGGCTCCGTCCGGTGGTGGAAAATCTTCTCACCGGACCAATGCTCCGGAATCAACCGCTTCGTCGCCATTTTCGCCGTCCCTCTCCTCTCCTTCCACTTCATCTCCACCAACAACCCTTACGCCATGAATCTCCGATTCATCGCCGCCGATACTCTCCAGAAAGTGATCATGCTCTCTCTCCTAACAATCTGGGCCAATTTCACTCGCTCAGGTAGTCTCGAATGGAGCATCACCATCTTCTCCCTCTCCACGCTCCCAAACACGCTCGTGATGGGGATCCCTCTCTTAATCGCCATGTACGGCGAATACTCCGGCTCGCTCATGGTCCAGATCGTTGTTCTCCAGTGTATAATCTGGTACACGCTTCTCCTCTTCCTCTTCGAGTATCGAGGAGCTAAGATTCTAATCATGGAGCAATTCCCGGAGACGGCGGCTTCAATCGTCTCTTTCAAAGTCGAATCCGACGTCGTTTCGTTAGACGGACACGATTTCCTCGAGACGGACGCCGAAATCGGAGACGACGGGAAGTTACACGTCACGGTTAGGAAATCGAACGCTTCCCGGAGATCTTTCTGTGGTCCTAATATGACTCCGCGTCCGTCGAATCTCACCGGAGCTGAGATTTATAGTCTTAGCACAACTCCGAGAGGATCTAATTTCAATCACTCAGATTTCTACTCTATGATGGGATTTCCCGGTGGCCGTCTATCGAATTTTGGACCGGCGGATATGTATTCCGTTCAGTCGTCGAGGGGACCAACTCCAAGACCTTCGAACTTCGATGAGAACTGTGCCATGGCTTCGTCGCCTAGATTCGGGTATTACCCGGGACCAGCCGGGTCGTACCCAGCCCCGAATCCGGAGTTTTCCTCCGCCGCTAATAAAACCGGTAGCAAAAACCATCATGCCGGAGGAAAATCGAAGAGCCATGATGCTAAGGAGCTCCATATGTTCGTGTGGGGATCCAACGGGTCACCCGTTTCGGACAGACCGGGTCTTCAAGTATTCGGCGGAGCTGATAACGGAGCTAACGAACAAGCCGGAAAAACCGACCAAGGCGCAAAAGAGATTCGAATGTTGATCTCTGATCCTCCTCAGAACGCAGAAAGCAAAGGTTTTTTTTTTATATAACTTTAACTCTATTTCTCTAGAACCAGATTGACGCAAAATCTCAAACGAAATTGCTTAAATTGACAGCTATTGGTCCGACGAACGGAGACTTTGGCGGCGAAGAAGAGTCGGAGAGAGCGAAGGAAGGACCAAACGGACTACACAAGCTTCGATGTAACTCTACGGCGGAGCTAAACCCTAAAGAAGCCATCGAAACCGGTGAAACCGGAGCGGTAAAACATATGCCGCCTGCGAGTGTGATGACTCGGTTGATACTGATAATGGTGTGGAGAAAACTGATCAGAAACCCAAACACTTACTCGAGTCTCATTGGCCTTATTTGGGCTCTCGTCGCTTTCCGGTAACTAAATCAAAATCAATCATTTATGTAAAATTATTATTATGAGATTATAACCGATTGGTGATTGGATTATGAAATTGATGATGATGAAGGTGGAATGTGGCAATGCCTAAAATCATTCAGCAATCAATCTCAATTCTCTCTGATGCTGGTCTCGGTATGGCAATGTTCAGTTTGGGTGAGTCATCTTCTTTACTCTGCCAATCACAGAATACGCAATCCTACGGAAATTAAGCATTTTTTTTGGTTGATAGTCGAAAATGGTTTGGTATTTTTTAAGATTTTGTTGGGTGGCCCGTTGCGGGATGGACCATCCGACAGGTAGGGTCGATGATGCGAGGTCGTATTATATAAGTGGTCGTGGTGGGAGGACAAAGCTCGTGTCTTTGATTGTTGTCGTGCCCCCCCCCCCCAATATTAAGTGGAAGTTGATCGGAGTTACATTACATTTACGTGTATGCTATCATCATTTATTGGATTTTAGATTACATTTTACATGATGTATGCACCATCATTTATTTGTTTGAGTGGAAAAAAAACTAATTAGTAAATTGATTGTGCAAATGGTGAAGGGTTGTTCATGGCGTTGCAACCCAAGTTAATCGCTTGCGGAAATTCCACGGCAACTTTTGCAATGGCGGTGAGGTTCTTGACAGGACCAGCAGTTATGGCCATAGCAGCCATGGCTATCGGATTACGCGGAGATCTATTGCGTGTGGCCATTGTTCAAGTAAATAAAATATATTCCGCTTCTTGTTAACAATCTCTGCCAAAAAATTCACTTAATAAAATATTTGTGGTACCGTTGTGTAGGCTGCATTGCCTCAAGGAATCGTGCCATTTGTGTTTGCAAAAGAGTACAATGTTCATCCAACAATCTTGAGTACAGGGTAAGTATTTTATATTGAATCGAAAGTTAAAAAAAAAAAAAAAATTCATAAGATAAGATTACTAATATTGTTGATGACTTATGTGGATTGATATTGCAGGGTAATATTCGGAATGCTTATCGCACTACCGATCACACTTGTTTACTACATTCTACTCGGGCTATAAGCTCTGTAATAGAGAAGTTTTGCTTCCGGATAAAGAAAAACAAGGAAAATTCCAAGATTAGTGGAACAAAACTAGAGAAATGTAAACACAAGAGGTTTAGTAAAGGTACCAAGATTTGATTTGAAAGATCCAAAAGCCCTTTTCCTGTCTATTATATTTCCTAGAGATTATTTGAAAAAGAGGGGGGTGACAATGAGAGAGACAAGAAGAGCAAAACAAGGGAAAGACGGACAAAAGCAACCTATAGTGGATAAAATTCCTTTTTTATGATATATTTGATTTTGCAATTTTGTTTTCTACTTGCGATGTGTTGTTCTGAATTAGGTGGGTATATTGGGCTAGCGTTAAAACGCTTCAGCTTCTTTGATACTGTGTAGGTCGTTTTTGCGGAAAGTGTGGTTTTTTTTTGTGTGTGTGTGTCTATTATCCTTTTTCATCTAGTAATGTATATTACATTGTTCTCACAAGAACGGTTATGATTACCAATTACCATTATTAGTTATATAGAAAAACATTTTCTACTGACATGCGTTTTATAACATGACCGCTTAGATAGCGATTACGTGTTCAGCAATCTACAGCCACATCAAAAACACCTTAATAGTTTGTATTTAATGTTTGTTGTTAAGGTGTTTTTGTTTATTTGACCAAAAACAAAACAAAAGTTTGTATTTAATGTTTGTTGTTTTAAGACCTAACAAGAATAAACCGAAGAAAATCAATGTAAAACATGGAAAAAAAAACGAGGTGGTAGTAGTACACCATTTGAGAAATCTCTAGTTACCATTTAGAGCATTTGTTTTAATTGCCATAATGAATGGGAAGAAATGAGTTAGGCGCTTTTGCACTCAAACCTTAATGAATGGGAAGAAGGTTAGGCGCTTTTGCACTCAAACCTTTTTTGTCGTCGTTTAGTAAGCCGTGCGGTGTGATGTAATTGCTAGTTATCAAGAAAGGTATAAAAGCTTTTTATTTGTATCAAGAGAAAAAGGTGAATTAACAATGAGAAAAAGTGTAAAAGCTAATTAACGAAAAAAAGTATAAAAGCTTCTTTACTCCTTTCATTGATATTTTTGTAAAGTGCTTTACTGCTTTTATTGATTTCTCACTCTTTTCTTTCCGTATTTCTGGTTGGGTATGTTCTCGAATATAGGAAAAAGATTGAAAATGACCCATTTTTAGGTAATGTGTTAGATTTTTGGCAAAATTCCATAAAAATAGTCTAACTAAATTTTGATAAACTTTTTAATTGTCTAAGTATTTTAGTGCCATTATACTTCAACTAATATATATATTCGTTATAATATCTTCAACTTTTAGATTTGTAACCATTTAACACATCCGGTTTAACGGAGAGATAAAGTTAACATTATAACCTCAATTATC
>PKMM01021304.1:562136-578996 GCA_002933915.1 Eutrema heterophyllum
GGATAAGAATTTCGAACAAAAAATGTAGAGTAATCAAGGGATACAATTAATTGCAACTATTTTCATTAGCTTTAATTTTTTATTATAATCCATCCGTTTTGAAATAAGTATCGTTTAGCAACTATTTTCTGTTTCAAATTAAGGGAAAATGTAAAATTTGGCATATATCACTTCCTTAACCTCAAATCCAAATTAAGGAAAAATGCTACTCTTTATGTTTCACAAAAAATGACGTTTTGACACATTTCACACATATTAAAAAAATTATTAAAATTTTTATATTATTCATTATTAATACACTAAACAATTTTTTTCTCTCTAATTAATACACTAAAACAATAATGTTAAAACTGGATTTTTATTCAAAATTATGTATTGAAAACATAAAATGACATTTTTTGTGAAACAAAAATAAAACTTTAAAACGACACTCTTTGTGAAACGGAGGAAGTAATAAACTTGTTCTGTAATCCTCTAGGTTTCTATTAATTTACAAATTTTACATAATCATTTTTTACATTTAATCATTACGTCATTCCATAAAACCAATGACAAAAATCAAATAAAATTTTCATTCCGGACGTTTTGTATTTAAGTTAAATTTTTTCTATTTCTATTTTAATAATTTCGTCATCCCACTTCTTGATATTTCTTTTTTTTTCATTTCTCTTGATTATCTGTTTGTACAGTGACTAGTGACTAGTGTACTTATCAGTAAAAGGAAAGAGACAATGCCTAAAAATGTCTGCTTCTTGCTTGGTAGCTTCATCTTCTTCTTCTTTTTCTGTCTAATGCCTCTATTATTCTCTCGGGCCACTCCCTCATCTCATGTGCTCTCTATAAAAATTATAGACCTTTCACTGCTTGTCTCTTTGCGACAGTACCTCTTCTTTGGACTTTACCCCAAGTCATATATACATTTTGTAAATCTATTGTAAATCTCTAGATTCCATTGTAAATCTAGGTTCCTCTACCCTATCAGTCACAAAAGCACTCGAACTAGCCAAATTCATTGAATCAACTTCCCCATGATTATACCATATCTGATAATTTGGCCTAAATCCTCGCTTCTTATACAAGTGGTTCCATATTTTGTCTACGATAATAAACTTATTATTATCACACGAAAGACATTACATAACATCTTACCCTTTTTGGTATGTGTCCTGGTTTGTGGCAAATCCCATGAAATCAACCAAACCCTTCTCAAACTCCTTCTTAATCAGCCCGGTACTAGAATCGACACGAGTGTTATACATCCACGATTGAAAATTACTGAGATTTGATTCCATTTCTATAGTGATTTGTTTGTTATAACCCATAGTGAGAAGGGAAGAGTGATTTATATACAAAAATATCTCAGGTGTTCCCACGGATTTACCACCGATTATTCAAACGGCTAACTATAACGTCTATGAACGGCTTTATTAACGCCACAGTTTCCCGACGAAAAAATTCTGTGGCGAATTTGCGATTGATTTCTTACGAATTTCCAATGTAAATACCAATGGTTTTTATTTGGTTGGTAATCAGTCGTAAATTTTCCACGGATTCTCGATCGATATATTCGGTTGCAAATAAGCAACAATTTTCCCACTGAATCACTAAACCATGGTATGTTGGTGGAAAATCGGTGGGTTGTTTTCCCAACCAAAATTTCGGTGGAAAATTTGGTGGTATTTTGACATGTTTTCGTGATAACATTACATTTTTTTATATCAAAATTGACTTAGGCTTCAATAAAGTTCACTGTAAACTGATGTAACCATCAGATCGACCGGACAACAGCCAAACAGGTCTCGTGGGGTGGACCGTGGACAGCACGGACGATCCACAACCCCTTGATAATTCGAAATAATTGAGAGGTGTATGTATCTCAGTATCTACAATAGATCGTGTGCATGCATTTAAAATCAAGTAGTAACAAACAAATGGACCCAAAAGAAGAAAGCAACGTTGTCGTTAATTATTTCGAAGTACTAATCCATCTCGTTATACCTAATTCCTCTCGAGGAAATTTTTTGTGTGGATTACAAAGAGTGATCGAAGAGTGCCAAAAACTCTCTCTCTCTCCCTACGCTGTTTTCAACTAACGTTGCCATGCATTGCCTAGTACCTACCGTTTGCCTTTCTCGTATGCATTTATTTCGTATGTGATTTTTTACTATTATCCTTGCTCCATACCCTAAAAAATATCGTGCTGATATATGTGAGATATGGGTAAAAACAAATAAAAGATAACTAACAAGTTATCAACGAACAAGCTTAGATTTGGAGTTTTAGTTTTCCAACTGCATTCGTTTTTCTTCTTGTTGTCAACAACTGTAATCATTTTCCTTTATAAATTAAATTTTTGGGATTTTGTATGTGAATTTTTGTTTGAACAAAAAAGAGGGATTCTTGCGCACATCAATTCCAACTTGAACAAGACTAAGAGAGAAAAGCTGGTAGAACAGTAGATCTCAATGAGTAGCATAAGTGGACAAGTTGAGTTAGATAAATGATCTGGTTATGAAAAAAAGTTAGATAAGTAAATGAAATAAGAATGATTAGGATTGAGAGGGAATGGTGGTATCCTCGTGTGCGTGGCTGCATTCTCTCGTGGTACACCACCATGATAATTATTGCTATTCTAATATACATCATTTTAAGCTTTCTATTGGCAAAAAGAGAAAAATATAATATACTTTTTGTGAAAACAGAAGAAAAGAGAAATGACATGAGGTGATGGTGGATGTCGGCGAATCCACGGACCACCGGTTCGAAGTCTCCGACAAGTGAACCGTTGGTTAATGGGACTTTCACACTCCTTTCCGTATTACACATTTACACCCACGCCAACGCCATTTTCCTTTTTTCTTTTTTGGTCAGACTTTTCTTTGTCGGAAAAAAAATATACTTATCGGAACACATCATAGACTTATTAGTTATTATGCCTATGTTTCTTTCACATGGGTAAATATGCCAACACAAAATTCTCAGAAATCGAACATACAATTGATGCCTTTGAAAAATAAATATCTAAACTTAAAAGTGTAAATTTTTAATTTTGTATTGTCACAACAACTTTGTTGCTTCTTAATTATTTGATATTTAAACAAGAAAATTGGAGTAGAAAAAAAAAACTATATTAATTTTACAATGCAACCACCTCAACACTAGGGGTGAACTTCATTTACTATATATATTTACTAATCATAATATGTTACGTGGATTTTGGACTAGTAGGGAATCACGAAGCCTCACCGATCATCATTTGTCATCTTAAGGAACTTTGGAACCAGCAAGCGCAAAAGAGGCTAACGCATAAAACACCCTTCTGCGTGAGGCCAACAAATGGGACGCGTCATGCAACATTTTTGAGACGATACGGAAAGACATTATTATTTCTATCTAATGTCAATGTTTGCTGTGATAACGTGTTCTAGGGAAACTAGCCGAGCTGAACCTACTCTCCACGTACGTAGTTGTTGATCCGGAAGATCGAGAAGTAGACAACCTATCTGTCGTCTTGACTTGGCATCTATACCCGGGTGAGATTATATCTATACATATCACTTCAAAACCCTCATAAAGAAGGAGAATTGAATCTGACCTCATGAAACATAAAATACATATATAGCCTTAATACTCAAATCTAAGAAAAACAGCATGTTATCTTATGAGGTTGCCCTTCTTCTTAAATTCTTTTCGAACCTTCTTTGATTTAAGTGTCAGAGGATCTTTTGAAGACATCATCACATTGGTTTTAAGTTATTTGGATTGTCTCTTCCTTGGTGCATATTCTTTTTACTTCTCATCAGTCGTCTTGTCCCAACGATATTACGGAGCAAGCGCATATATAATGCAAATAACCAAATTTATGCATGCACAATATAAAATTTATAGTGCTAAGAAAATGGAGTATATATGTCAATCGGATATGATACCGATCTCTCATTTCATATAGTATCCATCTACTTTTCCTATCAACATTTATTATTGGTTTCCCTTCATTTCCGTTCACATGTACTTACTCATACGTTTGATGCATCAGCAACACTAAACTTCAAAAGTTATTGGTTTGATCCGACGATGGATTTTGAACCTTATTTTGATTTTAATTTGGGCTAAACTTTCAATATATATGGATGGCTCTTAGACTCTGAAACAGGTAACCAAAGAAGAAATAGTGTTTGGGCTGTTAACATGACCAATTCCATTTTCTCTATATAGAAAGTGGGTCTACTTTTCTTTCGGGCCATATCTTTAATTTGTCTAGTTATTTCATTGTCAGAATCTATCAAAAAAATTCTATTTACACGCGACCATATCAATATTTTAGAAGTAAGAAAATTTATAAATATATGCAACTATTCTCAAATCAAATAGTAAGCTGTTGCCGTGGTTCACTTCTTGGATTCCATTGTTTTTATGGCCACTTATGTTAACGTGTGGAGGAGAATATCGCCAAAGATTGAGCTAATCCAAATCTCTCGAGTTCCGTTGAACTTTTTTTTTTTTTTTAAACTTTACTTTATTCATCTTCTTCCCTCGAGTTCCGTTGAACCCCTCCGTTCAGTCAAGTTATCTTTTTTTATAGAAACTTTTAGTATTCAAGTTTATTTTCACGGTTTTTTTTTTTTGTCAGCTTATTTTCACGATGTTATGTATAAACAAATAGAAATGATGTAGAACTCAGAAGCACATGAATGTATGTTTTGAACATTTTCAAAAAAAATAAATTAAAAAATCAAAATCAAAATCCTAGTATGAAATTATATATATTGTAAGAAGTAGAGCTTCGTATAAGCATTTTTATTACGTTTTCATATTGTTATAATAATTTCATTATAATCATGTACCTTTGGTGAAAGAGAAAAGCCTTAGAGTGAGAATCATATGCAGATGATACTTTAGCAAAAAAAATCATATGCAGATGATGAGCTAAATATGGGATACGACTTACGACTTATTCCTGCAACCGCGGGAGAAGTCACATGCAAATTATCATGCTATGGTCTCTTACCATAAACGACATATTTCTTATTAATGTTATCACATGCTTTTTGGACTGTTAGATCTCCATTATTATGTTTCCTTGTTTACTCTCCATGGTATTGGTATGAGACCTAATCCTAAATGATTTTCATTTTTCATTTATTTTTCATCTTTGTTATATAAGCCTCTACGCAAAGAAACATGGTACAAATATACAGTATATGCATTAATTTTAAATTCACCTAGCATTGATATTAATTTGACCGATATCTCATTCTCATTAGTCTATATATTTTTTTAATACATATGACCAAAACAAATAGTCTAATGTATTACATAATGCATATTGTCGAAATTTGGTTTTGTTTATAATACATTAAAGAGATCTAATGTTCCGTAGAGGCCTAACGTTAGATTTGGCAACACTTGAACAGTTGAACATGTTGAAGCCCTTTGCAATATTACCCACGTGAATGTACGTACTTCCGTTCCGTGAATATCCCATACGATCAATGAGATCATAGAATGATCGAACGGTGAAGAGTAATCTCCATCACATTGGAAACTCTCGACCGTCGATCGTGTCCCTGCGAATTAAACGGCCGTGATAACGGAGAACGCGAGAAGCGTCCGTTCAAGAACAAGACAAAAAAAAAAGCACATGTGACATGACATGAACATCATTATTGGTTTAGTCAGCTTTCTTTTCCAAATCTGAATTCGACGCTTATATTTACAAAGTTCTCATGTCAAAAAAGTTTCTCATTCGTGCTCCAAGTTACTTCATCAATTCCGTTTACTTCTCTCTGCTTCTCATGCTCCATTGTCACAAAATACAGAGTCTTTCTCTTTCAGGTATGCTTTTGATTTTTGTGTTTGTATTTGTTTTTCTTTCGACAAAACGTGCTGATGTTTTCAATTAACAGAAAATTATTAAACTTGATATGATGGCGGGAGAGATTCAAGAACCGTTTAACCTAAGCCTTGTGGTAATTTCTGCAACTATATGTCCAATTTTTACTACTTTTGTCTTCTTCTAATTTCCAGATTATATGTTCAATTCAATTTGGTACTTTTATTTTTCTGGGATTCCACTCGTTTTCGTGGACCTGTTGATCTAGGTTAAGTTAAGACTTAAGATACTCGTTTGTATGTTTGGTTCGTCAATCGTCATGTTGAGATGTAGAGGACCCTGATTCCTTCTATTGTAGCTTGACATTCACGAAACATATTTTAACTATATATATGCATACACCTTTTTTCAGTAGTAAGAGTGTTCTTAGGCCTGGATGATTTGTTCGTGTTTGCATAGAAAAACTGAATCCACAACCTATTCTTTTGTTAATTTTAAATGAAATTAACTTTCTGTTTTTTTTTTTCATTTAGCGTTTTGCGTTTGAATTTTGCCAAAAAAGCTTATGAAAAACTGAAAATCTTTTATATTTGAAAAACGTAAAATCAAACACAAATGCAAAACTTGTGTTTGAAACAATAGAAGCCTTAATGTGTTTTCTAAATGGGCTGTAGGAGAATTCTATTCACTCAGGGTCGATTTCATTTGGAAGATTTGAGAAGGAAGCTTTATCATGGGAGAAGAGATCATCCTTCTCTCACAATAGATATCTAGAAGAGGCTGAGAAATTCTCTAAAACAGGCTCTGTTACTCAAATGAGAGCTCATTTCGAGGCTCATTTTAAGAAAAAAGGAATCCGATTTCCGAGTTCTGAAGAAGCCCAAACATGGGGAGAAGTTGTTCATCATCATCATCAAACTTGTAATGAGAAAGATGAGAATTTGTGGGAGAGAACGAGTCAGTGTAGCCACCAAAGCTATGAACAAGACAAATGTGATCAAGAAAGAAGCCAATTCGGTGATTCTTGTGTGAGTTATGAAGAAAATCTGGTGAATTCTGATGATGATCATAGTTCTCTTTCTGTTGCTTTGGAGAAAAATGAAATTGGTCGCAGTGAGATGAGTCTTGAGGATCAAGAAGAAACGAAATCTTCCTCTGCAACTACATCGAAGTCTTTGAAAATGGTTAAGAAATCTAGTACTTATTCTGCGGCGACCAAAGCTTCTACAAAGAAGCATGTTGTGCTAGCAAAGGGATCTCCAAGATGTAATACAAAAACCAGTTTTGACACTAAGAGGTATAGCTTAAGCTTATCTTTCTCTCTTTTCATGCAACTTTATATCTGTTTCTTTTTTTACCACTCTTAACGATATATATTGGTTATAGTGGCAGAGAAAAGGAATTGAAGCCGAAGAGGACTGTTAAATCCATTGCATCTCAAGCTCCAACATCAAAGAAAACTGAGATTCTAACTCCTTCGGTGGCTACAAGAGAGAAGAGAACAACTGCTAATGGTTTCAGTTTCAGAACTAATGAACGAGCCCAGAAGAAGAAAGAGGTACAGAGATAACTAACTTGTCTTTCATTTACTCTGTTCCAATTTCACAGTTGAATTTTTGAGTTTATGAGTGAACATTTTCTGTTGCTGCAGGAAAAGGTGGAAGCTGTAGTGCGTAAAGCTAGACCAATGCCTAAAGGCATACAAGCTAGACCTCAACACACGTCAACAGGTCAAGCAAAGGCAAGAGATGATGCTAAAGAACAGTCATCAAAACCTAGGTGTGATCGGTCAATGGCAAATGGAACGGCCAAGAGTAAACTCAATATTAACAAACAAAAGGTGGATATACAGAGGAGTCTAAATGGACCAGACCGCGAGAAACAACGCAAACAGAAGGAGTTTAGCGGTTAGGCGTTCTGCGGTTGAGGTTGCTTTGTGAGCAATTCACCGTCTCTGCTTTTGTTCTTTGGATTCAACTTTAGCTGCAATTAACACTATGGCCTCAATTGTTTGTTTCATTGTGTTTCTGTTATAATGATTTAGAGTATTATAACAAAGAAACACAAATACAAATAAGTACAATCAGAACATGTGTAAGCTTATGCTAGAATCACCATTCCACTAATAAATTTCCAAAGGCTTATCACTAATTACTATCCGATCATTCTCAAGAGTAGCTTCTATTTAGATGTGTAAGTGGTGCATTTATACCGTTTTCAAAATTCTACATTATTACTTTCTAATTTCTCTGTTTTACCGTTTTGATATATTTCACATCTATTAAAAATATTTTAAATATAAAGATATATTCATAAAATTTATTAAATTTGGTAAAGGACAAATTATTTGGAAAATCACATTAGAAATGTGAAACTACATTTAAAAAAAATAAATACAAAATACCTCTTAGAATGATAAGCTTTGTAAAACGAGAGAGTACTTAATAATTCATATATATATATATGAAAAGTTAAATTCTATTTTTTCTTATAACATTAAAATTAATTTTGATTTCCAAATAATTAAATCGAGGCGGCTTAGTTATCGTTTCTGTTAGCATGAGTTTTTCGACATAATAAAAAGACAATGTAATACTAACTAATCTTTTTTTCCATTCGTTAACCTTCATTGTCCACTCACGAAAAGTGACGTTATTGACATTGCTCGTACTTATCCTGATTCAAGGATCGCGACAAATAATGATCTGATGTAACTTTGAAAATGCATATATGTATACCGTATTAGTGTAATGAGTAATCATAAAACAAATATATACTACAAATAAAGTTCTTAACCTCTTGAATCAACATTTTTTTTTCTGCTTTAGTTCCTCTGCTGTATATTCGAAAGTATTACAACATTTCTTGTATAACATACGAAAAATTTCCACTATAAATTAATTAAGTTATAAACCAAATGTTACGGAGAACTCCAACCACCACAAGATTTGCCACGGCTACTATCCTCACTGTCAATTTCCCTGCAACCGCCACGAGTGGAGACGACGACGTTTGATCCGTTTGGTGAGGAGGTTTTCTATAGTAGTAGGGGAAGTAAGGCAATATAGCATCCGGCGGTGGAGGACCATCGAAGCTGCCGCCACCACCGCTGTACGGTGGAGAAGGGTAATTTGGTAAATTTCCAGTCGGAGAAGGGTAGTTAACAGCTGGAGGAGGATACGGTGGTGGTTGAGTTGTTGACGGCGTGGAGGAGCCACCTCCAATGGGCGGCGGATAACACGGGTACGGGCACGGAGTCTCAGATATGGCTAAGTAGGGGAAGTAAAGAAGAGAAAATACGAAGAATAAGCTCAATATGACAAGGCCATGATCGCTTGTGTTCATCTTTTCCTTTTTTTTTGTTTACCTTTCTTGATGAAAGAATGGTTCTTTTCAAATTAAATGGTAAACAAAGATTTTTGGATAAGAGAAAGCGAGAAAGTAAAGATAAGTTTTGGGAAAAAGCTTAGATGGAAGGTGCGGAGTCTAGCTAGAAGACACTTGTCTTGTGAATTATTGGAACTAATGGTTGCTAACTGTATATATCTTCTTAAATCACATTAATTAATGGTGTTAATTTACCACTAATTATTTGATTTTAGTCAGTCTTACTCATCGTTAGAAAATGGATTTTTCCTTTGTTAATTGTGTTCATGTGGATTTGCATTGAACTAGTGTTAACTTAAGTTTTTTTTTGTTGTTGTTGTTAGTGTTGACTTCTTTAGTTAGCATGTCATAATTATGTAAAATACTCGATTAAGTTTAGATAAATTTGGCCGTCTATGTAAACCTAATGACTTTACAGTTTACACTATGTAATAGTATGATAAGTTTAAATAAGTTTCGATTAATGAGCTTACACTATGTAATATGTAAAAAAAATTTGGATCTTGGTTTGAATATACTTAATAAACGGGCTTTACGGTGCTCTGTGTACAGCTAGATGTTTTGGTTAATTATTTGTATATTATTGACCCAGAAAAATTTCGAAGAACATGCATGCTTTGCGTTATACTAAAAAGAGAGATATAATGCAATCATTTTATAAAAAAATAAAAACCGTTTTATTAATTATACGACAAAAATTAGATGAATATTCTACACATCAACCACTACGATGACCTAATTGTGTCCTCTAAAGAAATCAATGTGTCATTGATGCTTAAAGTGGTAGATGGGATGTATAATAATTTAACCCTCCCAAAGAAAGATAGATGCATACTAGCATGTAGCATCTCTCTAAAAGTCTTATTGATGCTTCAAGGAAAATTTTCTTATTAATAAATTAATCAAATCAAATACTAAAATTTATTCTCAAATTATAAGGAAATTGTACTTATGATTATAATTTTGAGGAAATTTCGAGACATATCTGTAAAGGGCTACACGTTGAGTGAACTTGAAGGTTTTAAAAGGTACATCATAGCTATTTACATTTTACATATCTCGAGGTTAGTATATATGCCTTCGATAAGTGATCTTTTTCTGTAACTGGACTATTAATTAATTACAATCTAACTCATAACAAAAAGAAGAACAATGTCAAATCTCTATAAGTTAATCTTAAGACACACGAATACCGCACCAGTAGTGTCATTTGATAGTCAATGAGTTCAAACAATAGCTTTGATTATAGACGGTAGTGAAAAAAACGAAAAATAGGGGAATAAATCGGTGCGGTTGTTATAGCTGCTGCTACAACTCCCGACTTTCCCCTCTTACCTAAATAAGTCAAAAGTGATCATGGCAATCACACGTTTATAAAAAGTTAAACCTAAAAACGAAATATACGTTTTAATTACATATACATGTTATACTAAGGGAGCTTCCATGAAATTGCAAATGAATTTCTGTTGTGTTACCTTTTTTGGCAGCAAAAGCATAAGCACAGCTGTGTGCTGCACAATTACTTCATACCACACAATTATTTCATACTTCAAGTCCATAACTATTGCAACCTCTAAGAACAAATACTTTTTTTTTAAGCGAATAATTCCTTTCATTGATTCCCTGTCTTTTTAATTTTTCCTTCATTTTTCTTTAAAAAGCAAGAAACATGAAAATGAGATCGGTATTTGGTTTCAACTCGAATGCGAATATCTCATAGTAGTAAATTTAGAATTCACCGAAAAATATATAAAATACAGAAATGTAAATGTAAGAGTGGATTTGTCGGAGCTTAAAAAAGAATATATCAAAGTTTAAAAATATATAATCCAAATACATTAGTTTCTTCATTCTTGTGTAGATAAATATACACAGTCTTAGTACCACACTTGGTTTAGTAATATATTATTAGTATATGATTTACGTAAATACTCGGTATTACGTATGATGAAAAGAAAAATATTAGACCATGAAAATGTTCAAAAAAAAAAATATATATATATATTAGACCAAAAACAAAAAAAGTGAAAAACGTAGCTGAGATGGGATTTGGTAGAGAATATAGCGTTAGGCGAAACAGATACACATGTCATGTCTGAGGTCGGCCGTCGGCGTCTAGGGCCCACTTTTGTTGAAACCCAAGTTGATCTCCATTCTCCATCTCTCTCACATCAGAGCACCGACACGTGTCTTTTTCTTTGACACGTGTATTAATTTCATCTCCAATATTTATTTATTTTTTTGTCAACTCATGTAATTTAAAGTTACTTTACTTAAATTAAGACATACCGGTCCGTCTTGTGCTACCACATGAGACAAGTTTTTTTTGTTTTTTAGCCGAAAAACTAACCGTAAAAAGATAGTTAGAAACTGTAAATAATATATATATATAGCTTTCGAGTATATTTCTAATTTTTACTAGTTTTATGATTTGTAACAAAGTGATATAGCTTTCGAGTATATTTCTAATTTTTACTAGTTCTATGATTTGTAACAAACGTAAACGGTATACGATCAAAGTTATTGGTGAATAACAATTACTTAGAAGCGTGAAGAGTAAAACCAAAAAGAAAAAAGGTATTTTCACCAATTTCGCCTTTTTAACCTTTTAACTTTACATTTGTTTTTTTTTCCTTGGGATAAATTTAAAAGAAATTGCATTACATAGTTAAGAAACAACCCATAATTAGGTATATAACCAAACCCTCTTCCGTGCACGGTAGTTTTTTTTTTAATACGAGAATGTCCCTACTAACCTATGTATCTACATATGTGGGACCATATTTGTCAATAACTCTCATCTCTCTTCCTCATTTCTCTCTCCTTTGAATATCTATTTGTTTCTTCTTCATCTTTATTTTTCTATCTTTCATGTTCCTACATGCCCTAAAAGAATCATTCGCCAAAGCCTACGATGAGTTTCCTCTAATCGGATTTAATCGCTACGTGGAGACCATCCACACAACTTTCTTCCGTTATGTCCTTCCATCAGGCTCCGCCGAGAATGCCTCCGCACGAAAGATGATGGATTTATCGCTCTCGATTGGGTCGCCGACGACGACACTTATCTTCTTCCTGAATCTCCGATTCTCATTCTGTTGGTACACTCTCTTCCCAACCACAAAATCGATTTAATTAAACCAAAAGTTTGAGTCTTTCGTTGTGCAATCCTTTCACTTCGGCCCTATAAATTTGTTCGGATTCTGCTCTCGACGGAAATTGAATATGTCATCGGTAATTTGGTGTCATATCTATACATTTTTCTGCTGCGTACAGTTGCGGACACGAGTATTAGATGCAATTCGGAGGATTTTCGAGATTAGAGAATATCTAGAGGTTGAGATTATGTAATCTCGGAGAATATCTAGCCGCCGTAGGGACTTGTTTGAGACTATGTAATCTCGCTGGAGTTGCATGTAATTTCTCAATACAAAATGAGTTCTCTAGAATCTGGGATTCCGGCGAAGAGAGAGAGCGATGGGAGAGCGGAACATCACCAGATAATAAAATATGTGTATAAGTAATTATAGTGTTAGACTCTCTAACAATTAATATATACGTTGCATATTCCGCATTTTAAAGTTCTTGTCTTGCTATTGTTCGTGAGATACTATGGGTTATGTTAGTCGGATAATAACATATGTGTCAGAGTAATTATTATGGTAGAGTCTCTAATATTTAACTTATCCGGATAATAAAATATGTACACGAGTAATAAATGTTGTGTTATTGTTATTGTTATTGTTATTGTTATTGTTTCAAAAATGGTTTGGTTTGATGTTAGTCGGATAATAAAATATGTATACAATTAATGTAGATGTTAGAGTGTAATACATTACATATCCTCTTTGCAATTGGTTTGGTATTGTTCATGGTGTATTTCGTGAAAGAGAGAGAGTTGCATAGCTTCTTCAATGGAGGCTATGTGATTCTCTATATGTTAATGGCTTCGTCGAGAATTTTGTTCGAGTGAAAAATTGAAAATCTTGCTTATGGATGCCCTAAACATGCTTTTGGAGATATAGCTTTGGTAATGGCTAATCTACCATTATTAGACCGCTAACATATCTAACAGCTGATAACAATTTATTTAGCGGTAATAGCTAATGTTAAATGTTTATTTATTGCCCACACATTCAATATGAATAGCAAGTCTCGTATAGAATTTATTTTAGTAATGACCACTCCATTGAAAACATGCGACCCAACTAGTCTAAATGTTAAACATCGACAATTGGCTAAATGATAAATAACCACTAACTTATGTGAATCTGAAGTAGTCCGCCAAATTTAATGTTAGACTGCTAACATGTCTAATAGCCGATAACAAACTATTTATCAGTACAATAAATGAGTTACCACGCTAAACAAATTAAAAGTTAGAGGTGTTTGTATAGGACAATAAATAATTTAATAAGTTACAATAATATATAACTTGTTATGAAATAGCTACATTTTAGAAGAATGTTTATGTTTCTACTAAGAACAACATGTAAGTTTAACAGACAATAATTACGTTATCGTGTTAAAAATAATGTTAGAGGTACAATACATAATTTAACGTGTTACAGTAAAATATAACTTGTTACGAAATCACCACATCTAGAAAAAGGTTGATGTTCCGAAAAAAAGAACATGAAAGTTAATTGATAACAACTATGTTGCCGCAGTAAGCAAAAATTTATCGGTAAACCTACATATTTACATGATACAATAATTGTTAACATGTTATTGTATCATGTAACTTGTTACATCAATGTATATGCACAAGGTATTGGTCTTTATAACTTAATAAGATTTTGTAATACCCTCACCGGAATTTCAACTATTTTTTGCCCCATCTTTCACCGGGTTTTCGAGAATTGTCCTAATAAGGTAAAGCGGAATCTAAAGGTGCTTTGGATTACAGAATTTGTCTTCACCGTTGAAGAAACAATGAAACTATAGATAGAGAAAGAAGAAAAAACTGAAAAATGAAAGTGCAGGAGAAAGATGAAAGAGAAGAAAGAGAAAGACGGAGGAGAAAGCGAAAGAGAAGAAAGAGAAAGGTGATAGATTTTTTATTGCTGCAACCACCGTGTAAAACAAAAAGTTAGAGGTAGTTCTATGTGTTTATTTGGTATAATAAATAGTTTAACATGTTACACAATAGTGTAGCATGCTACAAATAGTTTAGTATGCCAACTCGAACGTAACTCACTGAATCGACCCAGTGAGTTTGAGTCAACTCGCCCNGTGCTTTGGATTACAGAATTTGTCTTCACCGTTGAAGAAACAATGAAACTATAGATAGAAAAAGAAGAAAAAACTGAAAAATGAAAGTGCAGGAGAAAGATGAAAGAGAAGAAAGAGAAAGACGGAAGAGAAATCGAAAGAAAAGAAAGAGAAAGGTGATAGATTTTTTATTGCTGCAACCACCGTGTAAAACAAAAAGTTAGAGGTAGTTCTATGTGTTTATTTGGTATAATAAATAGCTTAACATGTTACACAATAGTGTAGCATGCTACAAATAGTTTAGTATGCCAACTCGAACGTAACTCACTGAATCGACTCAGTGAGTTTGAGTCAACTCGCCCGAAAATTCACAAGATTTTTGCTGGTATTCATCATAACGTGTGTCATTTTCATCAGAACGAAATCACTAAAATTTGTTGGAAACAAATCACTGAAATCGTCGAAAACGAAATCACTGATCTAGAAGAAATGAGAGAGAAGAGAGAAGAGATGAAAAAAATATGCCAATAAAGAGAAGAGATGAGACAGAAGAGAGAGAATAAACTAATATAAACGTGTGGCTGAGATTGAATTTCTCTAGATTTGGCTAAAATATTATTATTCCCTACACTCTATTAAGCCACCTAAGTAATCATTATTCTCACTATTAGTCTAAAGAATAGTCGACGTGGCAGATATACTGAAGATTATATATGTCATTTCCGATAACGATACGCATAGTAATTCTTTATTTGAGTGGGCCCTTGATTACTTTGCTAATTTCAATCCCAAAAATGATTTTCTACCCGATTCACACTAAATTTAACTTTACATTTGTTAACTTTGTTAAGTATAGTTTGCTTTTCTATAAAACTATTCCGCATAAAGTAAACTTTCCAGTTTCGAGAATCAAATTGAACGGCAAGTTGACACAGAGACTTTTATCCCAAAAAAAAAGTTGACACAGAGAAAGAACATCTATCACATAAAGAGAATACATTTCAAGAATTTGCATATTTCCCTTAACAGGATTTTGGTCTACGTACGCACCTTATTAATCTGGTCTTAAAAAAACATTAGAAAATTTGGATATAGGAAAATATGATGAAACATATATAATCCTAGCTAGAAAAATTATTAACCAACGATCAATAACTAATTAAAAAGTATCCGGACATTCCCACAAATCTTCAATTTTTTTTGTTTCCTCCGAACATGTTTCAAAGAATCAAGAAACCCAGAATTCCAAACCCGATTAGACCGGAGATCTTCACCACCGTAAAGCTTTTTCCGGCGGCCGCTCCGAATTGCTCATCAACGGGGTAGAGATTTCCCGGCGGACCCGTTATGTACAAGAAATTAGCCGGCGGCGGAGGCGGTGGGCAGTTTGGTGAGACTTTCTTCGGCGGTGGAGGGAGAGCCGGAGGAGGTGGACATGCCGGAGATGGTGGTGGAGGAGAAGGCGGAGGAGGGTTTTGGATGCAGCTTGGAGAGCACTTTATGGGATCGACCTCGTCGAGCTTCCTGCTAGCTAATGAAGAATCTGATGATGAAGCGTTGATGATTATTGGACACGTCAGCAACGTGATCATCACCGTGAAGACGAGGACTGACACGTCGGATCCCCGGCGGTGTGAATTTCCCGGCATGTTTGTGATCGATGAGTTTCGAATATAATCTAATCGATCAAAGAAAAATAAAAAGAGAGTTTGTGGAGATAATACGCTTAAAGAGTTTAGAGAAGAGGAGACGTGAAAATGAGAGGTGATGATGAATGCGTTCTCGTTACGTAAGCTAAGCGAAGTGCATGGGACTCATAGACTTATTAAATAGTGTATACTATTTCTATAAGCTTCTAGTCTTTTTTTAACGAAATTAAAATTAAATAGAAATACACTAGTATGAAACTAATAAGAAAATTAAGACTACGGTTGGTTAAGGAGTACTCGTCGGTCCACCAAGAGCATCATTATTGGGAAGTTCTTAAGGGGTTCTTAACCCAAACAAAATAAAAAAATAAAAAAATTATGAACAGTGTAAGAACCGGTTCTTAAATAAGAGTATTAAGAACCGGTTCTTACACTGTTCTTAGCCATGTGTCAATCCCTAATTCGTCGGAATTTTTTTTTTGTCAGATTTTTTTTTACTTTTTCTTAACTTTAACTTAAAAAAAAGATTTTTAACCTTTTTTTAAAAAAAAAATTTTTCATAACTTCAACTTTAAAATTATAAACTTTTTTTTACATATTAATGAATTAGCTATGTTTAAAATTGAAAGCTGATTTGGTTGAGCATATCTGGCAAAAATTTCGACGTGATCAAGATAATAATTGAATGTTGTTTTGCTTTTTTGTTTTTTCAAAATCTATATTTAAAATGTAATATTTGTATGTAGTTATGTTTAATTAATAAAATAAATTCTATTT
>PKMM01021304.1:579591-740851 GCA_002933915.1 Eutrema heterophyllum
TATATATATATATATATATATATTACAATAGAAAACTGGTTTTGGTGGCCAATTGGCCATGGAACATGCAAAGGAGAATCTAAGTCTATATTGGTCCAAAAAATTGATTATAAAATTAGTGCATGGTTTAGATGCCGGTTCATAGAATAGGGACCAAAGTTAAAGGCGAAAAGTTGACCTGCATAACTGGGAAAGAACGGGTTATGCGAATAGGCAAAATAATTTATCTGGGTCAACAAGTTTAACCATTAAAATGGCTGGGCCAATGGAATTTGGTAGGCCTAGAATTTGGACATCGATTAATATACGGAAATTTATTTGTAAATCAATAAATATTAGTAAATTTGATAACAAAGACTTTGAGAAATACAATTTCAGAGACATGAAATTTTTCTTCGCTTAGTTCTCCTCTTCTGAGGCCATTAGTTGCTCATTCACTTGATTCAGCATTACGGTCCCGAGAGCGGACCCAAAAAGATTTCTCAAGGTTGCAACTGGAAGTAGATAAGCTGAATCTAATTGTTAGTTTAATGCCTAAATGCATACGCTCGGATGTTAATTCCTCAGCTAGGCCTTGGTGATATTGTGATTCCTATCTAATGATTCTAGCGGCACGATATCATATGCTCTCAGTTCCAAAGACTACAAGAACTGGGTTGCTAGCAAAATCCAGTTCAATGGAATCTGTAGATGTTGATTATATTCACCAAGAGGTGCATGAGTGACTTCTCTGTAGCCGGATGCAAAATTAAATTAATTGTGAGATGTTATTAAACAAAGCAATTTGACATTCTGAGGAAAAAAATGTTGTCCAAGCGAAGTGGACTCTGTGAGATCCTTGAACTGGTGTAAGAGGTGGGATGCGGAGGGAAGGAAAACCAAAGTTTACTTTGCCAAATTTTTGGATGAGAGATTCATCGTAAATGAAGTTGCAAAGACAGAGCTTGAATCGTTTAAGAAGTTGACTTTAAATATTTCAAATATCTTGCGGTGTCATTCTGTTCAAGAAACCCGACTTGCATTGTCAAAATTCTTGCCATCTACCAGATTGGTCTGTCTGAAAAGAAAACTGATCAAATTGTCAAACCTTGTATCACATATGTGCGGAACTTCCTAGAATACTAGGAATAGAAGAGAAAACTAGAGAAAGAAATAGATGTTGTACATTTCTTGCACTTTAATGATCACTCTTCAATTGCTTTGCACTTGGGGTAGAATTATGATTAAAACTTATTATTCATTAGCTTTGGATTACCAAGTTGTTGTGAGGCTCTAAGTGTCCGACTCTGATCTTCTTGGTGCCTTCCAGACTAATCTTCGACTTGTCTGATTTCTTGCTTTCCAAGCTAACCACCCCAATTAAAAATACGGGATTTATGGGTGGTTGAAGATGATATAATAAACCATTTTGGTAACAAAAGTCAAATCCGGAAGCACAAAAACTACAAAACAATGGAAGACTAACATGACTCATTTCGCTTTTGGTCTTGAAGAAACTTTCAAACAACCCCAAAAAATATATTTTTTTGTTCAAAATAATTTCAATCATTGAATTGGGAATTCTTCATTTTCATCACTTGACCATTATGTGAAGTACCGGTAATTGATACCTCCAGCGAAGAAATTGACACCTCCGGTAATCACGCCGGTTTATTAGGGGACATGTGGTCCTTTACTTGCCTACCGAAGCAAACGAAATTTTGACATTTAACGAATAATGCAGCTAAATCATTTATTTTTAAGGTAATTTTTAACTGTTTCCAAGGAATGTTGATCAGAAGAGTAACCAAACCAATTCACGTGAACAGATTCCGTGAAGTTAGTCTCATTCGTCATATGTACTAATAGTATAACCAAGTTTTGAGTTGAAATTGAACAATAATGGAAACCATGAACCAGAAACAAAAGGATCAATTTCAATACTTATTCTTCCCCATTTTTATTACAAATGTAACAAATAAATACACAGCGAGCAAAACAAAGAGATCGATTCTCGAAAACCCTTTTGGCTCACCATCTCCAAATTCGATTCCACAAATGGAATTAGTATCCCGAAAAAAAAACAAATCAATTGAACAAAATATTAACATATAATTAAACAAATAGCCAGCCAATTTTTCCAAAAAAAAATGAGAGCTTGACGAACCTTCTTTTGTATTTTGTCAGACCACTAATTATTATTGGCATGCTTTACGAAGAAGCTCTAACAAAGTAATCGCTTTCCTTTTGCCTCTCTCTGTTCCGTTCTTCGATAGATCCATCAATGGCACAACCGCACCGAGTCTACCAATAGAGACCAGTTTCTCAGTGTCTCGCTTACACAGCGAAAGTAATATCGCTGCTGCGTTCTCTCGGTTTCTAGCTTGATCCGTTTGGAGAATACCTATCAGTGCGGGTAAAGTATTCGCTTTTACTATCGCGGATTTTGCGTCAAGATTACTTGCTAGAACAGAGAGTATTGTCAAAGCTTCATCAACCATCCGGTGGCTGCTCGAGTCACTTAGCATCTTAACCAATGCAGTTACTATACCGGCTCTAACCGCTCTGCCTTTGTTCCCTTGATAAATGCAGAGATTGAACAGAGCCGTGGCTGCGTCTTTCTTCCCTCTTGGAGTCCCGTTCTCCAGCAGATCCACTAAGGCAGGTATTGCACCCGATCCGCCTATTATGATCTTGTTCTCATCGGCTAACGAAAGGCTAAAGAGTGTCGCTGCTGCGTTTTCTCTTGCTTCCATGGTTCCGGCTCTTAGGACTTGAACAATGGAGGTGACTGCACCAGCAAACATTATAAGCTCTTTGTTGTTGTCATAAATAGACAGGTTGAGAACGCAAGTGATTGCATTTTCCTGCGTTGGAACGTCCTCTGAGGTTAAGAGGTTCACCAAAACAGGGATCGCTCCTGCTTCTGCAATCAGAATGCGATTGTCTGTGCTTCTCTTTGACAAAGACCGGATTTCAGAAACCGCGTTTCTGCGTTCCTCCGTGGACCGGCTTGAGAGTCTGTGAACCAATACCTTGATCACAGACATGTCTCCACGGTTTTTTGACCTGCCATTGATGTAACCTGTGGGTTGCTCAATGTTGTGTTCAGTGCACCACCGAGAGATCAAGCTTCTGAGAACGTAATTTGGAGTAAGCGTAAAGTTTTCGAGTTTCTGTTGAGTCTTTGGACATGTTAGATTCCCACAGTCGATCCATCTCTGTATGTACGCCCTCTCGTAAGTCTGCTAATGAAGAGAGAATGATCAATAACCAAGCAACGAGAGTAGAAAAGAATAAAAAAAGCTATAAATCTTGAAATCAGACCTGTCCTGTGGCGACAATAACAGGATCCTTCATCAGTTCCAGAGATACCGGACAAAGAAAATCGACTGGAATACTGAGTTTGTCAGATTTCTTCGATTCGTCAGTGTTCTTGGTGACCATTTTGTCTAATCTGTCGGTATCCGCATCCTTTGATAAATAGAAGGCCAAAGAAATGGAAGAGCTTTTCCGCAGCTGTTTCTTCTCCTCAGCAAAATGAACTGTTTCTGAAATACTCTCAAGCTTTTCTTCCTCAGTTTTGATCTTTATATTGCTAAAAGCATCTCTCTCCATTGGCTCAGATAAGGCACTCGAGAACTTCTCCGAATTCAATGACCCATATCTCTGCATTGCTCTTCTCAACTGAGATCTCGCTAGCTCAACCTGAATATACAGTCAGAACACCCTTAAAACTCCAAGAACTAGAAAACATATATCTTCATATCAAAACACAATCATGGACCAAATGTGCATATGAGATATTACCTGTTCTCCAACTTCGTCAGAGATTTCATATAGATCGTATGGAAGATTGCTCAATGCTTTCTCCAGCTTCCATGCAACGGATTGGAACTGGAAAGAGATTCTCTTCGGCTTCGCAGCACCACCCTTCAATCGAGAATATCAACGTTTAGCCAAACCAGAGATAACCGTACTATAATCAGTGGTTTAAATACATTTAACCGATACCAAACCAGTAATCCTAATGGGAGCTACATTCACCAAAGATTCAACATCTGAATCTGGGAATTTAATGCGATCCGAAAATTCAGGAAGGAATTGTACAGATTGAAGAATAGCAAACAAAAAACAAAAAGAATGTGCGATTAATGGCTGGATTCTCTCAGTAAATTTGCAAGGATTCGTAATCTGAATGTTCTCCAACAAAAAAGGAAGTCGTTAGATTTTGCTTACAGAGGAGTCGCGAGCTTGGAATCGGGTGGCTGAGGACAGAAGACGCTTCGCGGCTTGAAGCCCCACCACGAGATCAGACCACCAATCATTCTCCGACGAGACCAACGAAGAAGAAGCGGCGGAATCGATCGGCTTAGAGTCTCTAATCTCCTCTACCAAATGCGTCAAGAGACAGACTCGCCGAGTGAGATCTGCGCAATCCTTCTTGAATACGCCGGTGTTTACTGGCATCTCAACAATCTCGGCGATAAGATCGAGCAGAGAGCCGGGTGAGATGGTTACTCCGGCCATTACGCCGATCAACCTCCGTTAATCGGAAATTAAAAGGAGAGGAATAAATCAACTTGGGGATTCGCTCTTTACTCAGAAGCGACTAACATCGCTTTTATTTATCCACGCGACCATTTTGTCAAGAGAGAGGTCGCTATTACGGCACCGTTTTACAGGGCCTACGTCTAAGACTCTAAAGTCCATAACTTTTTCTTTTTGCTACTCCAACGATTATTTATTAAAATGATAATATAAAAACACAAATTATTTAAGAAAATGACAAAGTGAAAATTTTATCAGAAACAATTGGGATAAATTTAGCGAAAATGTATTTTCTAAAATATGTTCATTTGATATTATCATTACAATTTTATAGACAATGTTTAAAATAATAAATTATACGTTTATATGATAAAATAAAAATTAATTTCTTAAATATAATTCTATATAAAAAAATAATTACGCATTTTACAACATTTGAATGACTAATTCTTTGTAGGTACAATTTTGTCAGTGTTTGATGAATCTCATTCGGCGATACAATTAACTTACGGCTATAAATGGGATTTGATGAATCCGATTTGTTTTGATGAATCTCATTTGTTTTGGTTTTGTTGGATCTGTGTATATGGTCAATGACTTAATGCTAAGTGGTTATACTATTTATGAATTCCAATGCGTCACTTTCTCTTGTTTCACAAGCAAATCCACACATAAAATCACCGAAATAGTATGACTACATATGAATGGTGGTCTAAAAAAAATAGACTTGTTATATTATTGAATTTTTTTTTAAGTTTTTAATAAAAAAAATAATAGATTTGTTATGTTATTGATAAATAGACTTGTTACGTTATTGGTGATACTATTTACGTATGAACAAAAATTATGTTAAGTTAAATCATTTAAACCGTAAAAAAAAATTAGTGTTTTTGTAGTAATACAAAATTGAAACAATTAATAGCAAAAAACAAAATTTTTGGTATATGATGTAAATAGAACAAAATCAAAATAGTACCGACCGTCTACATTAATTCGTCACATGTGCGGAGAAAAGTAAAATCGACCATTTTTGACATATTTGTTAGTTACCTAATTTCTGTAAAAGTATGACTATATTCTTAATTAAATTATCAAATTTGGTGACTGAGCTAATTGTTCCATCATATAATATAATGCAAATACTCTATTTTTTTATTTCAAATTAATACGAATGAGTAGATAAATAAATAAGTGCTGAAAAATAAATAAACAAGAAAAAAAATAGAAAGTAAGCGAGATTGGCGGTGGGAGATGGAAGAGAAGAAGACGACAAGGAGGAGGATACAGTTGGCTATGGAATATTATGGTTTATATAATGCAACCAAAACATATAATGGAAATGAACCACACACACGCTTTAATTATACACATAAGAGTGATCGAGCACCATTACATTTTCTTTTCTTGCTTCGTTGTAAAGCCGACTTTATATTATCATCTGTTTTTTTTTTTAATTAAATTGTAATGGGTTTTAATAATATATAAACAGAATGTGTCAATCTAATAAATACATGGACCTTAATATGTTAAAATTGGTTAGCTGTTTGTTCTGGCCGGAAGCAATTATGAAATTTTAAAAGATTATCATCGTCAATCATTGATTGGTGTATGTATTTTTCATGGTTTATTTAAATTTATTTCGAATCTGTTTTAAACAATTTATATGTATATTCGTATAAAAAAAGTAATTTTAAGATTAGATGTAAATAAAAAAAGAAGGAGATAATTTTAGGAATAGATTCATCCTCCAAAGTCCAAATCATACTTACCTCTTTTCACAATCATTTGGCTAAATTGGGAGCTATCTCGTTTACTTTGTTCCCAAACGGATTCGATCCTAATGCGTTTTACATTCCATGACTACTTTTGGCAGGAAGAACAATGATTGTCGACTTTTTTCACGAATCTATCGCACGCCAGCAAAACCATTCAAAATTGTTTCTCATTACTCATTTATTCACTAAGATTTGGGACAGATCGAACCGGATGTCACAACTTTTAGCAATGTTGGTTTGAGTTGTGATTCCGGTTGCTAAAAGTTGTCCACAGTGATTAGAGTTCAAACCAAAATCATGTCCAAAATTTCAACCAAAAGCTACTAGAATTCCCTATATACATGATTTGAACAAATATTACATGAATGATGCCCTTTTATTTAAATACACGAATTAAGCCTAAAAATACACGAACGTGACAACCTAAATCATCAATGTACCTATTGATGAAAAAGTAATGAAATTGATGTTTTTCTATTTTGTACTCAAAGTAGTACAATATGCACAGTCGTTTAATAAAACACAAGGCAATCTCAAGTAGGACCAAAAATTTGCACAGTAACAAGATAACGATTTAATCACGAATATATAAATAAACGTTAAGGAAATACGATGTAAAAACGACGAAATTAAAACTAAACAATGGAGTCAAGAGAACTCTCTTTCCTTAACTCAAAGAATCGCCTGTAGTGCGACCGTATAAAGAAGATTCATGAGTCCCAGGATACAACCATTGAATCCGTTATCGCGAACACTCGATAACGGATCTGTCGAACATTATACTACGATACTCTCGAATAAAAGACTTACTCTTAGCAGTAGGGAATTGAATGAACTTTTGCTTAGAAATTTAAGGTGTGTTTTCTGTGTGTAATCGGATGCCTTTCTCTCAAGAGAGGCAATCAAATATATAGGAGAAGAACCTAGAGAAAATTATTTCTAACTAGCAATGTGAGACTTTTTACATGTCCCTCTTTTCCTTTTTACATTCACAATGCTTTTCCTTTTTTTTAGGCTTTTCCTTTTTTATTAAGGCTTTTCCTTTTTACATTCACAAAGCTTTTCCACTTAGCCCAAATGTCTCATTTCAATTCACACATACACATATTTATAAAGCCCACAAGCTCTTATAAAGTTTGTTCCAACAATCCCCCACATGAATAGAAATGACTCTAAACATATGACGACTGAACATACTTGACTAGACTTTACTATACAGACTTGACTAGACTAGACTTGACTCATTAGACTAGACAGACTTTTCGAGAGTATAAACGAAAATTCACTGTGTATGAGAATGTAACATTTTTCAGCTTTGAACAACTCACTGTTAATAACTGTCGGGTTTACTTGGCCAGGAGGTGAACATGATGTCTTGAACCACCCGAATTTTGATGTAAACCGAGACAACATCTATAACCCAACTTCATATCTCGTAGAACTTAGTTATCTATTGTGTTCATTTTGGCCTTGAACATGCCTGGTTTTTCGTGAGTGAACTTGGAGAATATAACATCTATTTCATTCTCCTAGAAGCGGCCCTCATTTCACACTCACTAGGTGATCTGCCATACGCTTTTTCAGAAGTATCATGTCATACTTCACTATTACAAAGCTATGGAATCATTAAAAGCCAATGCTTAGCCTTATCACTTACATGTAGTATTGTTTATTATCCTAGGAACTGGGTAGATATACAAGTCTCACAGTACTCTTTCAGATTCCGTTTGATTTAGTTTTCCCTTTGAACTTACATCTTGGGATCTCCAGTCATGTAAGTAGGGTATCCATCAAACTTCATCTTTAATTCATAGGCTTTAAACCCATTCCTCTTGATGATTTTACAACTTGATCTCGTGACAAACCTTTAGTAAACGGATCCGCTAGGTTGTCGGCCGATTTGATGTAATCTATCATAAGTACACCAGTTGAGATCAATTGTCTAATGGTCTTATGTCGTCTTCTTATATGACGAGATTTACCATTATATAGGTTACTCAGTGCCCGAGATATAGCCGACTGACTATCACAGTGTACACGTAATGCTGGCACTGGTTTTTCCCACATCGGTATATCTTCCAGGAAGTTTCGAAGCCACTCAGCTTCCTCTGCAGCTTTATCTAAAGCTATAAACTCTGACTCCATGGTTGATCTGACCAGGAGTGTTTGTTTGGAAGATTTCCAGGATACTGCTGCACCAGCAAGAGTAAAGACATATCCACTCGTGGATTTGGAGTTTCTAGAATCTGATATCCAGTTGGCATCACTATACCCTTCTAATAGGACATGTTCTTTACCAAAGTGCAGCCCATAACTTTTAGTGTATCGTAGATAATTCAATACTATAGTTATGGCCTTCCAATGTTTATGTCATGGATTACTAGTGTAGCGACTCAGTACATTAATTGTGTGCGCTAAATCGGGTCTAGTACAATTCGTTAAGTACATCAGACTTCTGATTACACGTGCATACTCCACTTGTGATACTGCTTCACCCGAATTTTTCGTCAGGTGAAGACTAGGGTCTACGAGAGTTTTTGCAATCCCACTTGAATAGATTTTGAATCTATCAAGTATCTTTTCAGCATAGTGAGCTTGAGACAAGATTATTCCTTCGGAAGTTCTAGTGATCTTAATCCCTATAATGATATCCGCTAATCCCATGTCTTTCATATCAAACTTGCTACTTAGCATGTTCTTAGTTTGACTGATCATGTCTTTATTGCTACCAATAATGAGCATGTCGTCAACGTACAAACAGAGCAAAACGTATCCGTGCGGAGTACTTTTGATGTATATGCACTTATCACATTCATTAATGCTGAAACCATTTGACATCATTATGTTATCAAATTTTTCATGCCATTGTTTTGGAGCTTGTTTAAGTCCATACAATGACTTCACAAGTCGACAGACTTTGTGTTCTTGTCCTGGGATAACAAACCTTTCGGGTTGTTTCATATAAATCTCCTTTTCTAAATCACCATTTAGAAAGGTAGTTTTCACATCCATTTGATGGATTTCTAGGTCTCTTAATGCTGCAATTCCGATCAGCATTCAAATTGAAGTTATTCTTGTTACCGAAGAATAGGTGTCAAAGAAATCCATGCCTTCTTTTGCCGGAATCCTTGCACCACAAGCCTAGCCTTGTACTTATCGATTGATCCATCGGTTTTCAACTTTATTTTGAAAATCCATTTACACCCTAGGGCTATGAACCCTTGTGGTAGATCGGTTATCTCATATGTATTGTTTAGCATAATGGATTCGATCTCACTATTAACGGCTTCCATCCAAAAGGAGCGTCTGATGTAGACATGGCTTCAGTGAAATTTCTCGGTTCATTTTCTAAAAGAAAGACCATTAAGAAATCCTCACCATAAGTTTTTTCCTTACGAGCTATTTTGCTACGTCTAGGTTCATCTTCAACCTCTCCTGCATCATTTAAAAATGTGCCAGAAGTGTTCGCCTCATTTACAGAGGTAATTGCATCTCTTTATTCATGAGTTCGTTTCAGTTTTTTTATCTTTACCCAAAAACACGTACTCAAAGAAAGAAGCATTCCTTGATTCCATGGTTGTATTAACATGGATATCCAGTACGTCTGATTTATGAACCAGAAACCGATACGCACTACTATTGTGTGCATATCCGATGAAAATACAATCCACCGTCTTAGGTCCAATTGTGACATTTTTAGGAGGTGGCACTACGACTTTTGCCAGGCACCCCCACACTTTCAGGTTTTTTTACGAAGGTACAATACCTTTCCAAAGTTCATATGGTGTTTTACCAGTGACTTTGTGCGGTATTTTGTTGAGGATATAATTTGTGGTAAGCAAAGCTTCCCCCCACATATTCTGGGATAACCCAGATTCATGCAACATCGCATTCATCATCTCTTTAAGAGTTCGAATTTTTTCCGTTCTGCAACTCTATTAGATTCAGGTGAATAGCGGTCGTTAGATGGATAATGTCATGTTCTTTATAGAACGCATTGAATGGTCCATCATATTCGCTTCCTCTATCACTTCGAACTATCTTTATAGTTCTATCGAGTTGGTTTTCAACCTCGATTTTATACTGCTTGAATTTTTTCAAGGCTTCATCATTGCTTCTTAGCAAATAGACATAACAATATTTTGTACTATCATCTATGAAAGTCACAAAATATTTTTTACCGCCTCGAGTTTGAACAAATTTTAAATCATATAAATCTGTGTTAATTAAACCAAGAGGTTCGGTTGTTCTTTCGCCACGAGGGGATGGGGTTTTTCTGAGTTTAGCTTGTACGCATACTTCACATTTGTCTTTAATTGATTTGTATTTCAGAGTTAGGTTCAAATTAATCACTCTTTTTATAGATTTATAATTCACATGTTCTAACTGTTAATGTCAAATATTGAAAGACTCAACCAAATAAGCAACTGGATCATTCTTATTGACTGAAACATCTGTTACAACATTTTAGGGTAGGACTGTCATTACATTCATTTTGACCAGTCCTCCTGTAATGTATCCCTTGCCCAAGTACACCTCATGTTTCTTGAGCACAAGTTTGTCCGACTCAAAAATAACAGCAAATCCGGCGGCGCTAATAAGCGTCCCAGAAATCAGATTCTTTCGCATGTGTGGCACATGTTTGAAATTTTTGAGAGTGATCTCATGTCCCGAGGTCATCTTGAGCTTCACTTCGCCACGACCTTTCAATCTTGGACGAGCCGGTGTTACCCATTAACAGCCGCTCCTCACTCTTGCATTTTTGATAAGTGCTAAACATGCCTCTATCAATGCATATGTGAGTGGTGGCACCTATGTCGTACCACCAATCCTTCGGGTTGTCCTCAACCGTGTTGACCTCTATGACTATATCGCACAGATCATCTTGAGTCAGGTTGGCATGAGCCTTTCCTTTCCCTTTGTCTTTGCTTGGACCAGCCTTGCTACGACGAACGTCAGCCTTGTGGCCCATCATGTCACAATTGTGACAGCTTCCAATGAACTTATTAGGTTCCGTTTGCTTCTTAAAGCTTAGGAGGAATTTTTCCTTTCCCCTTTCTCTTATGCTCAGCCAAGTTCACATCATTCAGGTTTCATCCCGCAGCTTAACAATCAAGTCCTCGAGGGAAATTGCCTTACGCTTATGAGTGAGATAGTTCTTGAAGTCCAACCAACCAGGAGAGAGCTTCTCAATGAAGGAGTTGACGGTGAAAATTTCACAAATCGACATCCCCTCAGCCGTTATCTCATGCGTAATCAATTGCAAGGCTTCCACTTGTTCCATGATGGGTTTTGAATCCACCATTTTAAAGTTTAGAAATTTCGCTGTGGCGAATTTCTGACAGCCAGCGTCCTCAAACTTATATTTCTTCCCCAGGGCAACCGTTTTGTTGAGCTTGTCATTTTCGATGGTGTTCTCAACCTCTTTGGTGTTGTTCTCGATATCGTTTGTCATTTTGCGAAGACAAAACAAACACAACCTCTAATCAATAACGATTTAATTAGACAAATAATTAAATCACAAGAGTTTCGATACGGAATTAAATCGCAATTTAGAACCCGCTATCAAACTAAATAGAACCGCTAAAAGCGCGTTCTGTATCGAACCTCCTCAGAGCGTTCTGATTCGAACCTCCGCAGAGCGTTCGTCAAAGCGTTTAAGGAAACACGTTTGATAATCGTTTCAGAGAACACGATTTGCTAGTTTAAGCGTTCGCAAACGTTAAACAGCTGGCGATTGTTGAAGCGTTTTACAGCGTTCGCAACCCCAATGACTGCTTATTAATAGCAATTAATAAAGCGATTTCCAGGAAACCGTTTGAAAATCGGTAGATGAGTCGTTTAATAAAACCGCTTCTACAAGACGTTTGAATATCGCTAGTTTAGCGTTTGATAACGTTTGAGTGTCATAAGCGGTAGAAGAATCTTTTTAAAAATCCTTTGAAAACGTTTATTTACTCGCGATNTGTTCTCAACCTCTTTGGTGTTGTTCTCGATATCGTTTGTCATTTTGCGAAGACAAAACAAACACAACCTCTAATCAATAACGATTTAATTAGACAAATAATTAAATCACAAGAGTTTCGATACGGAATTAAATCGCAATTTAGAACTCGCTATCAAACTAAATGGAACCGCTAAAAGCGCGTTCTGTATCGAACCTCCTCAGAGCGTTCTGATTCGAACCTCCACAGAGCGTTCGTCAAAGCGTTTAAGGAAACACGTTTGATAATCGTTTCAGAGAACACGATTTGCTAGTTTAAGCGTTCACAAACGTTAAACAATTGGCGATTGTTGAAGCGTTTTACAGCGTTCGCAAACCCAATGACTGCTTATTAATAGCAATTAATAAAGCGATTTCCAGGAAACCGTTTGAAAATCGGTAGATGAGTCGTTTAATAAAACCGCTTCTACAAGACGTTTGAATATCGCTAGTTTAGAGTTTGATAACGTTTGAGTGTCATAAGCGGTAGAAGAATCTTTTTAAAAATCCTTTGAAAACGTTTATTTACTCGCGATTAAAATCCGTTTGATGTTTATAAAACAGAAAACGGATTTCTTTGAGTTAAGATTGTATGACCAAAAATTCGCAAAGTAACATGATAGCGATTTAAGGCTATTTTCCTTTTCCTTTTTACATTCACAAGACTTTTCTTTTTCTAAGTTTTTCTTTTTTTATTAAGGCTTTTCTTTTTTATATTTACAAGGCTTTTCCACTTAGCCCAAATATCTCATTTCAATTCACACATACACATATTTATCATATTTATAAAGCCCACAAATTCTTATAAATTTTGTTCCAACATCAAACAGGTCGGGAAGAACTCCTAATTACTCCACAATAGCAACACTATGTACAATATCAATTGCAATAACAAAATCATATCACGGAAGCTATTAAAAACACACAAAAATAACCATAAATCGAAAAATAATAACAAGAACTATTTAATGAAATCCAAAATATCTAGTTCGACAAAGAGAAATTCGTTGTGCCTGATCCAGATATAGAGATAACGCAAAGTCATGAATGAAACACGATGAACCATTTGCAAGACCCTACTAGACAATCAACTATCATGTATATCTAATAATTAAGGTCGTGTATTATAGAAAAGTTCCCAAAAAAAAAAAAAAAAAAATTGGGGCAATAGAAAGAAAAAAGTGTTGATTTCAAGTTGATTTTTTTAGTTTGTGTGTATCGAGTTTCGACTAGTTAAAATCGTGGTTTTGTAGTAAGAAAGTTTGTGCGTTCTATATTAGGCTTTTAAATTTGTTTTCAGTTTAGGGCTTTCATACTTTGGGCATTTCACATATATATGTCGTCGAAGTTCTAATGAGACTGTTTAAACTCCATATTTGTTTTCGTTTCTCTCTCATCAAATAAAACATTGAGAAGATTTTAGTTTATTTGCTTAAGAGTTGTATATATATATATATATATATTTTTTTTTTTTTTNTTTTTGCTTCACTGTTCATTGGTCTCGCATGTACTTCACATGCACTCCTTAAAATCGATATTCTATTGGAACTTAAGTACTTAACAAGCTTAAAGAACTTAAAATACTTAAAACATTTTTTAATTTGTGTGAAATATGTCAAAACGATATTTTTTGTAAAACGGATGAATTGTAGAAAAAAACTTCAGATTTCTAATTTCGGGTCCAAAAACCATACAGATTCACAAAAAAAAGGGTTTGTTCAATATAGCCCAATACTAAGTTTTGGAATTATTACAAAGGATTAATAAGAGTAAAGATTATATTACATTCTCAATGGGTTTCATTTTATGATTTAGCCCCATATCATATATAATTTGTTTGTATCTTTTGAGGAGTTACATTGCACTATCCAAAACCTTGTAGGGAGAGACCATTAGACTTTGACATATATCACTTGATGACCTTAAGCGGTCTCATCATCATGTTGTCCTCATGGTCCAATATCTGCAATGCAAAGTAATATGTCGTTTTTTAAAACCAAATTTGTAATAGCGATTACCAATTTCAAAAACTCCTACTTACGTGACAATGGTAGACGTAACCCGGTTCTTGGGTCGGGTCGAACGGGTAAGATGCGTTAGTGTGGATATAAGAAAACCGAACCAGTAACCTCGTAACATGTCCCGGCATCATCTTGAACACGTTCTTCCAACCCGTCTCGTGTGCCGTCACCGCCGTTTTTTTCCCACGTGTGTATTTGCTGATCTGGCACTTGACGGCGTCATTGTGTTCCGTCATACACTCCTTGAACTCCTCCAATCCCGCCGCTAGTAACGCCGTTTGCTCCACTACTTTGAACAGTCCCAGATGAATGTGTAACGGATGGTTATCCTCCGTCAAATTAATCACTTCCCACACCTTAAATTTCATAATAATGATTGGTAATATTAAACCTTCACATTTTACGTAAATAATTTCGAATTATAGACAGTGTACCTCGGTGGTTCCTGATTTTGGAGTTTCCGTGACGGGTGCATCATAAGGCAAGCCGTTAACGTACAAATGCGTTGGCTCGTCCGAGTCGCTGACGTATTCGTACATAGCTACGTAACGCGTGAGGACGGCGTTTGACACGTCAGCAGACGGATAATCGATGAGTTTTTTCGGAATTCGCCACGTGTCAGCCTCCGAGTAATCGTTGATGATGAATTTCATGATCTTGCCGTTTTCTTCGTTGACGGGGTCACCACTAGGGTAAGGATACGGCGCGTCGTTGGCGAGCACCGCCTTACGCGACGGCGATTTCGAGAAATCGACGATGACATCTGCGATTTCCGACGGAGACAAGAGGATTGATTTGGTCGTCACCGGTTTCGACAGATACGCCGAATCGGAACCCACGACGACGAAATCGAGGCCGTTGGAGAAGAAGAACCTGAAAAATCTTGCGTTGCTGGTGTTTATGATGCGGAATCTGTATTTCCGGCGCCGAACGGATAATCGCGGCCACGCTTTTCCGTTCACGATGATCGCATCGCCGAAGTATTCCGGTTGCCATTGCGGGTGAATCGACGGGTTGTTCCCGGTAGCGTTCATGTAGATTGAACCGTCGGTACGAAAGCTCCGGTCGAAAACGACCAACGGCCGGTCGAATTCGTCGCCGGTGGGTAGTCGGAGAGGAGATTCGACGGCGTGGTGGCGGAGTACGTAGGCGCCTAACAAACCGGCGAGAAGGTTGACTCGGGTCAAACCCATGGCGTGGTCGTGGTACCACATGTTACCAGGCTGTTGCTTGTTCTCGTAATGCGCCGTCGTTTTGGTCCATTTCGGTCCCGTCTCTTTGAAACCGGCGGTGAACCATGCGTCGGCGTTCCCATCGCTGGCCGGCTCGTGGATTCCGCCGTGCAAGTGAACCACCGCGGGAATTCCACCGTTTTTTGGGGTCGCGGGGGAGATTGTGGGGTCCCAAGGGAGTATGTGAGATGAAGGGAGGTGATTTTGCCACGTCACGTATGTGTCTACTCCATAGACGGCTTCGATCGTTGGACCAGGAACTGTTGCCCTGCTCCGCGATGTACCGTATGCAAACACAGGCGTCGGAGGCAAATCTCTGTGGAATTTCTGTGCGCATAAAAAAATATCATATAGATTTAAATGCCACATCATCATCAACCACACTTCTCTTTTATCTCTATATTATTATTTAAGGAGGTTTTTTAATAAATGAATTTTATTTTATAAAATATTAGCAATAATTGAAATAGGAAAAGATAGAAATATCTTTTAAAATTATTGAAGAAAATATGGATATAAATCAAAAGTGTATTTAGTTTCTTTCCTTATTTAGATATTAAAATATATTCTATTATTTTAAATAATAATCAATTCATATATATTCAAAGAAAAAATCTATTTAAAATTTTACAATATTTTTCATTTGTATTTTCATAATTAATTTGTATTATATTAGAAAATCAATTCAATTATTTTTATAAAAAAATAAATTAAAATATGTTTTCAAAATTTAAAATTGTATTTTTTTACGGGTTGGTCGAAAAAATATTTTAGTCTATTGCAAAATAGATTAAGTAGACGGGTTAGTCCGTTTTGACAATCCTATATATAATCATTATTAAAACATATTATAGAATTCATTAACTAAAGGTGATAGCTTGATCTCAAATAAAACATTCACAATTAAATTCTTATTCTACGGATATACATATTTAGATTTTAATCCATGTTGGTATATATATATTAACATCACATCACTTTTACATTTAAAAACTACTTATAAATTAAACCGCACAACAAAATTAACTCAAATTCCTATTCGATGGATATATATACACGTAAATAGTTATCTAATTGCCACCAATTTTAACTTAGCCAAAAACTTAAAATTAAATTTAAAATCAATTTAAAAAATATTACCCCGAACAGTGCGGGTTAATTCCTAGTTCCATTTCATTTTATAAAACATTAGAGATTTTTTATATATATTATTTTTAGTAACTATTTGTATTTTGCAGTGTTTTCAATTGTTTTTAGATATTAGATTATGTTTTCAAGTACATTTATGTAGTTTCTTAAATTTCTCTCTTCTAGTTAAAAAGTCTTCGGAGGAAACAAAAATGCATTTGTAATTTCGGGTCTGGGAGAATATAGGCCGAAACTCTTTGTAGCTTGAGCTGTAAAGAGGACTAATAAGTAGGGACAAGAGTAAACACATAAACGACGAATCTTATCATTTTATCAACTATTATTAGCCGTAAACAAGTAAAACACGATTATTCTCACCAATCTAGAAGAATCTAACCCGACGATTCTTTAAAAAGAAAAAAAGAAAATTTGAATGAGGAAAAGAAGAATACCCATTTGGTGTAGAACATGCCGATTTGAAGAGAAATGGGTTTGAGGACGCCATGAACAGAGTGGAAGCCACGGAGCCTGGGCATGTCTGGGAGGTCGTCAACGAACATCTTAAGCTTACCAGCTTCGAATAGTTGTTCCTCGAGCTCCCCGCACGTGCCACCGAGCCACTTCAACGTTATTACTAGCACCATGGCTATGTTCATCCTCCTCCGACACAATAGAGATTCCATTTCTGACAACTCAAGTCAATTGTGTGTGTGTGTGTGTGTTTGTGAGAGTAAATTATTAACCTCGTCAGAGAGAAATTAAGTTCTTGATCATTAGATTTAGATAGATATATATAGGAATAGGAGGGTGTGTGTTTGAGAGAACGTGGTGGTCTCTGGTTCACAGCCCAAAGTCTTATTACACAGTATAGGATCTTTACATTTTTATTCTATCATTAATCTAATTTGTGGTATAACTTTTACTCTGTTTTTTTTTAAATGGTTTGCATGATGTACAGATGGCATTTTCCTTTTTAATTATTCAATTCAATGACCTTTCTTTTCAATCTGTTTATTTTGGGTTTTTCTGTTTATCCTTTATGGAGTATATATGTTTTTCGAAGTATGCATTTAATGAAAATTGCATATAATGTGCAAAGCTTAGAGGATCTCCAACTCTACCCTATTTTTAGTTCTAAATACCATTTTTAAGTAAATTTCTTTCCAATCCTATTTCATTTTCAACTCCAAAATGGGGATTGCTATTTTTTCCTCCAAATATGGAGTAATCCCATTTTCCACTCTAAAATGGAGATAAATTTTTTTATTTACAAAACAATCTTTCAAAATTTTACATTTTATAAATTCTTACTTTTTTCTTTTGACAAAATTAATTTACTATATATATTTAATTTAAAAGAAAGGATAGGTAAATTTAAAAATTGAAAACAAAAAATATAATAGCATAAACTGATAATAAATTTAAAAATACATAAAAAGTATTGAAATTAAAATCATAATTTATGGAAGTTTTGAAAGAAAACAAATTAATGGGTCAATTTGTAAATTTTATAGATAAAATGTATTATTAACAATTAACAATAAAATATAAAAAAAAGAATATATATAGAATATTCTTTTTGGAATAGAAAATAGAGAAATACATTGGAGAAAAACTCAACTCCATTTTGGAGATAAAAATAGAAAAATACATTGGATCTCCAAAATGGAAAAATACATTGGAGATGCTCTTACCAGTAAAATACTCTAAAAAAAAGAAGCTTAATGACAAATGAGAGTCTAACTCGAACTCGAAGATTCATCTTTATAGCTTTGCATAGTCTTCGAGGTAGGTAGGTAGGTTGATTAGTAAGTAGTAGTATAAACAATGAGTCTGTGATCGAGAATAGATCTTAAACTGCTTAGTTTGGTTGTCGATTAGCAATCAGTTCCGAGTCATTAAGACTCTCTTAAGAGATCATAATCTCTTTTTAATTTTTAATGTTTTTTTCTAAAAAAAATGTTCGTGTGTGCTTCATAGGTGAAAAAGCTAATAGGCGACGTATATACAATTACAAATGTAATGGAATCGGTAGAAAAGCATAGAAAGCGAAGAGTGATGAGAAAATACAAAAAGTGGCTATAATAATATAAGCAAATGTCATATAGATATGTGTCCAGAGGCAGATGCCAACTTCCGATGTGGCAAAAGTTGCTCAGTTATTGTTTTAAATCTCTCGAAAACTTATAAATTAATAAATCCATACCGCACTAACTTTTCTGATTTTTATTTTATTTTTAATGAATACGAAAGCTCTAGCACCCCAGACGCCTTAGCACTTCACCTAATTACCTTAAGCTTAAGGGACCGGAAAATACATGTTCGAAGACTTATACTAAATCTGTTTTCATATATTTGTTCTATATTCTATAAAGTAAAAACTATAGACTATCCTAAAAAGTGTTTGAAAATTAGGTTTCATAATTTAATTTAGATCGAATCCACTTGTTTTGTCAAATTAACTATTCATGAAAGGGTACTTACACAAAAATTATCCATAACTTTTTGTTGATGTTCAGAGAGGACTTTCGATCATATTTTCTGGTGGAGTCAGCCACATAATATGTATATTCATTTTCATCTTTTCTCATAATACTATATAGCGATTTCTTATATAATATGAATTTGCAGTTACTTAAACTCATCGCTTCGCTCGTACAAATGAAAAAAACAAAGGCAAACATATCTCACGACTCGTGTCGCCAAAAGTAGGAACTCAAGTGTGAAAAGAATTTGAAAACTGGGTCCACGATCCTAACCTCGATTTTTTACATCTAAGTGTCCATTTGGTAATCCATAATAATGCACTTACCACATTATTATATTAAAATTAGTATGCAAACGGACCGAACATCAAGTAAAGTATAATACCAAATGTTTCTTAGTTATCTCTAATTTTAGTGTCCTGCATGCCTTACTATTAATTTTCAGTAAAGATTTTTTTCATTTTATTGATTGTATTATACTTTTAATCAACTTTTCAGTTACAATTTAAAACTTAATTTCATATATTTCTGAACCAAAATTTTTATTTATAATCTTTATTTTCTTTGTGTACTGAATTATTATATACAAATAAGATGGTTTCATGTGTATAAGTTTGAACAAAATTAAAACGATTTTGGTGAGAATCATGACTAAATCATATCATCTTGAGCAGTATCGTTTATAATTCTCTTGAAGTTTAGTACTGTTTTTAATCAATGTATATTGTCTTTATCAAAAAGTTATTGCACTACAAAGTTATCTTTAAAGAGAATAGACATATAACTTAGGGTTTTCTAACAAAAATTAGGTTCCTATGCAGAATATAATTCATTTATATATGTGTATATACGGTGTTGGTTTCATCTGAAGGAGATATATCGACTTATCACTAAAAGTGATTGGCCCATTCCAATATGACCATTCGACTGTGTGGTTAATAAGAATGATTTGTTTACTTCTTCTATTCACTCGTGGCATCCGGACGGTCCGAAGCATTTCTCCTTAGATGGATGTCGTTACCATGAAGTGCGCTTTTATGTAATTTTCAAATGATTATGGTTGTGAACTCATATGAAAAAACAATCAAGGCATTAACACAACCACTTTTCTACGTTTTGGTATGGAAATACAGCGAATAGCCCGCACCATACCAAAGTATGATTAGTGAACACAAATAACACAATGTGGTGCATGTGGTCGCTCTAGATAGATCGAAACCAATATAACCATTCATCAAAACCTCAAGCTTAGGATACGATTTGTAAACCGTTTACAATGAGAAAGTCTTTCTTCTCTGCATCCATCAAAAAAATAAACAGACTATATGTTTTGCTTTTTTTTTGTTTGCATGTTTTTGAATTGTCACCTGGTTGGGGAATCTTGTGTGGCTAAGAATTTATAAATAGGTTTTTTTTTTTTGTGAAAACCAAGTTGGGCTACTATTTTTTTGCTCGGGCAATATACGAAATTCATGCGGCCCAAAACATAAAAACATAGTTCACATAGGTGAGTGATGACACCAAACAGTAAAACAAATTTAGTAGAAAGAAATAATAGTTAAAGATGACATAAACATTAAACAGTAAGATATATAACAGTGGTACCATTTTTAGCTAATTTGTTTCCATTTTTGTAATTGATAACACTATCAAAACGTTATACTACCAACACACTTCAAATCAATCCAAAAATGGGTTTACCAAAATCAAACACATATTTTTAGAGTATAACAACATCCTGCGATTTTTATCTACCAATACACTTCATATCAGTCCAAAATGGCTACGTGACATAAGTAGAAAAAGAAACATAGCTGATTGATATATCACATTAGCCATTAACAAAACAAAAGATTAAACTTTTTAGTCTCTTCGAAGCATAAAGATAACTTTCTTTTCAAGCAACCACATTTACATGATGTTGCAGCTGTTGTTATTGCTAGACACTAGAGATGTTTGTTGCAGATGAATGACTACTTTGCTGCTGCTGCTTCTCAGTTGGGTAAGGGTAATAAGGATAATAACTGTAGGGATTAGGGGTATAATTATAATAATACCCATTGCTTGATGCTGGAACAAAAGCTGATCTTTGGTACATCATTTGTTGAGGCTGGTGATGATGCATCACTGCCTATTCTGCATGTTCATCGGATGAAGATTGTTGTATCCATTCATGTTCATCATCACGCCTCCTGGCCCATTACCATTGTTTAGGTTCTGATTAGTGACACCGTTAATGTTTTTCAACGGTGGAGCTTGAAGTTGTTGTTGAATCCTATTTGGGGGATTCACAGCAGCGTTTGTTGCGCCGTTAAATCCAGCGAGGCCCATGAGAGCTCCGATCTCGTTGCTTTCAACGCCAGAGCTCATTTTCCCGGCGTTTCTCATTCTCAAAGCCGCCGCCATTGCTTGGCTGCTCTGTTTTTGGTTGACTTTCTTCTATGCGTTGACTCCGTTGTTCATCAGAACTTCTCCACCGTTTTTCTTGGAGTTGGTGACGGTTTTTTGCTGTTGATTCGCCGTTTCCGGTAACTGAACCTCTCCGTCTTCTTCCTCCTCTCCGCCGTCTTCATCTTCGTCCTCCGTCATAAAGGCCGTACCTTTAGGGTTGTTCTTGGGCTTGAAGGCTCCGAGACCACTTTTGGCAGAGCCTTGCTTCTGACCCTTTTGACTTGCGTTTGTGATGACGTCATTAGTCTTGGGCTTCTGAGGCTGATGGTTGGGGTTAGGATTTGGAGACCAGAGCTCAGCGTGTTTGCCGGCTTTAATGAGCTTGTTGATGAGTGTGGCTGAGTCAACTGAGCCTGAAACAATTACCTTTTGATGCTCTGCTTCTATCTTCACGTGGTAGACTCCTGTTTTGGTCAAAACCAGACAACAAGAGTCCAAGATAAGTAAGTAGAGATGTTTAAAAAAGAAGAGGGAAACTCACGTTATACAACGGCTGATGTGAAATTTCTCAAGATAGTAAAAAAAAAAGGAGACAACAGAACAAATTACACGAAGAAGAGGCTTTGATGATTATTATAATTTCTCTTGTCCCTGGGTTTTTCTTCTCCAAATCTTATTACTATTAAAAGTTGAAACTATATGCCTCTAAGAACGTCAACATATGATTTTAAACGACCAATAAAAACATTCTACATCAACATTCAAAATTAATAATTTTTCTAATTTCTAAAATTGTATTGTTAACACAAAAAATATAGGAAATAACTAAATAAGAAAATTATATATGTATAAATTTTATATTAGTAACAAAAGTCCACTTAATATTAGATTAGGAAAATTTCTTAATTTGAGGTAATAGTCTTAATTATATAAAAATCATATACATATCTTAGAATAAATAGTAGAATATATTTTTTTAACGTATAATATTTGTATACACATTAGTTTAGAAACCACTTTGTTTATTACGATAAAATAAGTTTACCATCATTCTTTGTTACAACAAGGATTTACATGTCTGAAAGTTGAAACTATTTGATGTTAAAGTCTCTCTACATAAAATTTTAAACAACCAATTATTATAATCCACATTAGCATCCTTAATTTTCAAAATAGAAATGACAATATTCTAGCAGAAGTTACACTATAAATGTTTTTGTTCCAAGCTAATAGATTCAATATAACATAGAGGTAGACCAACATAGTGACTTTATTTTTGTTGAAATGCTAACGTAGTGTTGTTAAAAAAGAAATATGAGATAAGGAATTTTTATTTTAGTTTTATATCAATAACAAATATAAAATTAATTTAATATTGTAATCAATAAAGAGATGCTACATGTTTATAAAAAGTTTTAAAATGATCCCTCTAAATTTCTTTGATCCAAATATTCTCAAGAGTTTTTAGGTGTTAATTAGGGTTAACATGAACCTATGTTATCGGACAAAGGTCCCGTCTCTACATCTTCAAGATAAAATTTACACAAAATATATTTAATTCTTTGATTTTTTGTGATTTTAAATTTGTTTCCAAATTTATTCTTTATTCATTTATTTTTTTGGTTTCAAAATTAAAATTTTCATAAATATGAGAGCAAGAGTTGTGCTTATTAGTTTGTTTTTCAATTTGTATATTAAATCAAAAAAATTGTATTGGTTAAATTGGTTAAGGAAGGAAAGTAATTTTTAACCTTTTTTTCTTTTCTTATAAAGCTGATATAAAGAGAATGAAATTGAAGATAATGAAAAAATCTTATTTTCTTTAATTGGAAGAAGTAACGTATACTAATTTATTTTCGTGTCAATACTATGTTTATTAAATAGCATTTGATTATTTTGTTACACTTTTTAGTATACTAACTTACAAGCAGTGGAAGACCTAAACAAATTTTACACGAGTTGAAATTATATAAAAAAAAAAATAATATTTACTATAACATAAAGTACAACACATATATAAATCTGTGTGGGGGGGGGGGTGATTGGTGGTTTAAACATAAATTTAGGGTGACAATAAGTTTACTAAATCTACTTAAATATACACCAAAAAATTAATTTAATAGTTTATTGGGAGGTATAATTAAATGCTATCAGGTAAAATTGTAGTTTGTACTCGTTAAAACAGTTAAGGAAGGATAATAGTTTTGACTTTCTTGGTTTTTTTTATATCAATCAAAAATCATTTAGAAATTAGCACAACCTATGTGCTATCGGACAAAAGTCTGGTCTTTATCTATTTAAGATAAAATTGACAAAAACATATATTAAATTCATCGATCTTTGTGATTCAAAATTAGTTTCAAAATTTATTTTATATTTATTTATTGTCTTGGTTTCAAAATATCTGAAAGCAAAAGTTGTGTTTATTAGTTTGTTTTTCAATTTAGATTAAATCAGAAATTTGTATTGGTTAAACTAGATAAGGAAATAGAATAATTTTTAACTTTAAACTGATGAAAAAAACTTATTTTCTTGATTTGAATAAGTGATGTATCCCAGATCCATGTAAGTCAGACTAGGCCGGCGAGGATAATCTCTTTGTCGGTCCAACTTGATTTAATCAAATGGTTTGTTGACAAAAAAAAAGAAAAGAATAAGTGATGTATAATATTTTATCTCCGTGTCAATACTAATTAAATACCATTTGATTAGTTTGTTACATTTTGGGTTTGTTTTGGTATACAAACTTTTAAGTTCGACAAAATAATATATTTTTTAAACAAGAACGTTGAAACCTCAAAAACTATATATAAATTCTGAGATTAAAACTGAAGTATTTTTAATAGATTTTATTACAATCGCCAATACACGCAAACTAAAATCTAAATAAATATAATTGCTTGAATATGATTTTTACTTAAATAATAGCATTAAATAGAATACCCACGCGTAGCGTGGATGCAAAATCTAGTACTCAAAAAGACCACATGCATATATATATATATATATATACTAGATTAGGATCCGCATATACGCGGGTTAATAATTTAATATTTTATAACCCGTGAAAAAAACTATAAACGAAACAATGAAAAACAAAATTAGACCTCCCGTGTAAATAAATAATTTGATATCGCCAACGCGAAACCACCTATAAAGAAGCCTAACAGTTATATATTCATTTTGATTATTCTATTTCTTATTCTATTATTTGGTTTTGTCATATATTTTCAAACATTTTTTTCATATTTTTATTCGAATGATATTTATTTGTATTATTTAAACACTCATATATTTATTTTTCCATATAGAACCAATTTTTTTTATTAACTTTACCTTTTAAAATTAGGAATCAGTTATAAATTTTTCCAATTTTTTATCTTTTCCTTTTTAAAACTGAAATTTAGCTTTTAGGATAAATTTACATTTTCTGTTTTTCTTTTTGTTTAGTAACTTTATCTTATTAACTTTGCCTTTTAAAATAAATATAAATTTTCTATTTTTTTTTATTGTTCAGTAACTTTACCTTTTAAAATTAGGAATCGATTATAAAATTTTCAATTTTTTTATTTTTTCCTTTAAAAATAAATAAATTGAGCTTTTATGATAAATTTACATTTTCTATTTTCCTTTTTGTTTAGTAACTTTATCTTTTAGGATTAGGAATCAATTATAAATTTTCATTTTATTATTAATATTATGTGTGAGAATCTAATTGGATTTTTTTTACATGTGTCAAAATCTGATCGATTAATTTGACATATGTCAAGACCATGTGAGTTAGCAACTTTGAAACATTCAACTTTATATAATAAGATTTAGTATTATTTAAACACTCATATATTTATTTTCCATACAATGTTTTTTATTAACTTTGCCTTTTAAGATAAATATAGTTTTTATATCTTATTTTAGTATTTAGTAACTTTACATTTTAAAATTAAGAATCGGTTATAAAAGTTTCCAATTTTTTTTCTTTTACAGAAATAAATAAATTTAGCTTGTAAAATAAATTTACTACATTTTCTATTTTCCTTTATGTTTAACAATTTTATCTTTTAGGATTAAGAATCAATTATAAATTTTTCTTTTATTGTTAATATTATGTGTTAAAATCTAATTATAATTTTTTTACACGTGTCAAAATCTGATCGATTAATTTGATATGTGTCAAGATCACGTGAGTTAGCAACTTTTAAACATTCAGTTTCATATATATATATATAATTACGTGCAGATCCCCATCAGAAGACAAAAGAAGAAACGATCAAAGCTTCTTAAAAGCCACCTTAATCGAACTAAACAAAACACAGTATTAAAAATCATCAATGTGAAATCAATTAAAAGCAAATATACAACCAAAAAACAAATATACGAGTTGAAAACATAAAAGAAGGGATTTAGACGGGAAAATAGTCAAAATCAATCCGAACTAAATTTAGTGTGCCAAAAAAAATTCAAACTAAAATACGGTGCATTTTACTACCTATCATACAGAACCAGGCGCGAGGATCGAACCCGCAACATTGCTAACGGTAAGCAAACATGAATACCACATGAGCTGCAAAAGTTATACAATATCTATTACAAACACAATATTTATATATTATCGATTTCTGTAAGTAAAAAAAAAAGGAACTAAACGGTGTCGTTTCCAGTTGGGGGAAAATTAAAATCGATTTCCATTCAGGGTTAGTCACTCTTTCTGCTTCGTCGAGAGTTAGTACACAGATTTGATGCTCTTCTTCTTCTTCTTCTCTTTTCCTATCTTTCTCTTGTTCGATTTCTGTAATTTGGGTTTGGCCCCTGCTCGAGTAACTTCATCGGAATTGATGATCTGGAATGAGGTGAGACAGCATTCCTGCCATTTGAGAGCTTCGATGCCGGTTACCAGTTCGTCGAGAGGTAGGGAGGATGATGAAGAGACTCCGCTTTGTTTCAGAGTTGAGCGAGAGAGATCTAGTAGATCCAGTGCGTCCACGGCTTCACCTACAGTTTTCTGGTAAAAGCCGATCGATGCAGGAGAAAAAACAACAACATGAGAACCAAATTAATTGAATCGCAGAGAAATTAATTGTTGCGGACGATTCCCAGAAACTCTCGACAAAATCGGATTTCGAAATCGATTAAACCAGAATATCACGGAGAGGGAGAAGAAGGAGGAGGACGGAATTTCCCAAAGCTCTTTCTCAATGCTTAGAAAGATGAGAGAGCTTCGATTTCCGCGTGTACGGATTTTGTCTTGGATTTGAGAAACATCTCAAAATTCGCAGCAATTTTGGATAAGATGAAGTATTTGTAAAAATATCAATATATCATTATATAAATATGTTTGTAAGAAATATCAAAAATGTGTTGCGGTTCAAATGGTCCACGCGGTTCAACTGGTCCACACGCTTGTCTACGGTGTATAGTATCCCGGGTCCAAGGAAGGGGAAATTTTTTTAGATTTTTCAAACAATGAAAATGATGTCGTTGTTTTAATAAGGTGACAACGTGTCATGCCTCGTCAGCGTTTTTAACAGTTGACTAACGTCAAAGTTAGTCAAGGTAGATTTTGGCACGTATATTAGAGTTCAGGTCGCAAATTTAATTTTTTTTTTATGATAAGTAGTAAAATGCACCGTATTTTAGTTTGAGTTTTTTTCGGCACACTAAATTTAGTTCGGGTTGATTTTGATAATTTTCCCGGATTTAGACAGTAATCACGCAAACCAAATCAAAAGCACAAAACAAAACGAAACAAAACACCACATCATAACTAAACATGGAGAACCCGATTTTAAAAGATTTAATAGAAGCACATACATAAAGAAAAATCAGCCACATACGGGGCAAGATACGAAGACGTTCACAGAACGAATTGGTATGAGCGAAGACCTAAAGTGCAACAATACCGAATCAAATAAAACCTAGAATCTATATAATCAACACGCTAGGGCTTCGCAACAAACGGATTTTAAAAAAAAGACGAACAAAACCCAACACAGGAAAATCGCTGGCCCTAGAACAAAACGGATTCGATTAAACCGACAAAAAACAAATAAGGCTACGTGACACAAAATAACACCTAAGGTTTGCCCTGAAAGACTCGATCGAAACGTTGTTCCTCTCTCGCCGTCGCCTCCATCGATTTTTCCTTTGCTCTCTCTGGCGTTTCAGATTCGATAGTGAAACTAGTTTAGGTTTAGATTAAAGCGTTGGATATGAAGTGTGAAACTAGTTTAGGTTTTAACAAGTTCTCTCTCCTCTTCATCTTCCATCTCTATTGACTCTAAAATAGAAATCAACGAAGATTGCTGCTACAAACATATGGGCCATTTTGAGTAACAGATTCTCTTATTTGACGACGAAGCTTACTAACTTTTCGTACAAAATTTATATTACCGCTACACAAATTTCTACACGTAAATTACAAAAGGAACGGGAAGTACCTTTGTTCGGATACTGAACCAAGAACTTGTGTCCCATAGTCACTTGTGGCATTAATGGCGCCAATATAAATCTTACTATACCAGCATAGAACACAGACCCACCGGGTGGTCCGGGTCCGATGATAGCTGAAGGAATGATGATATTTCTCAACAATTTTCCCTTTGATCAAACTCCAAACCAATGGATTTAGAAATCCAGCCACAGTCATGAAATACAAAAAAGCCATATCAGGGTTTAATATTGCCATAGGTCGAGAAATGTCAGATTCGAACGTGAACAAAAAGCCTATACAAAAATGAATTTCATCAACAATATAGGTCTGTCTACTTTCTTGTGCTAAGCATTTACGAAAGAGCTTAACTTCATTGTAGTTGACAATTGTGTAAGATTAACGGTCCAAATAAGTACCTTGCAAGTCCGATCTTCTGAAGCAGAAACTATCATAGCATTGCAGCCTCCATAGTCTATGACAATGTCAGGTTACAGACATTGTATGCTCATTAAAATTGTGTTCGTCGAGAGTACTCCCTTGCTGCCTCTGGAAATCATCAAATAGCCTAACTAACCAACAAGAGCAAGGAATAAGAACAAAGGCAATGCCTTCCAAATTTTGTTTGAAACTTAATTGGCAAGACAAATACACAATATTTAACCTTATTAGAGACCAGACTCTAACAGATCCATCTTGAGTTCCTGAAACCAACAAAGAGTCGTCTCCAGAGAGCACCAAGCAAGTTACTGAACGGTAATGACCGTACCACGCTTCTTAAGAAGCTTCCCAGTCGAAACCTGATTTCACCAATCGAACAAGTTTTAGACCCATGAAACTCAAATATGCTTAATCACCAGAAGTGAAGTTAAAATGTAAAATTGTTACCTCCCAAAGATATACATCTCCAGAGGGTCAAATGAGTTGGCTCGTCCGAGTCGCTAACGTATTCGTACATAGCTATGTAACAAGACTTTTCTCTAATTAGAATTACATTGATAACATGCTTAATCTTCAAAACATATACACTATAATTATCTAGAAAATGTTTATAACAAGACTTTTCTCTTATTAGAATTACATTGATACTAAGACACCTTTAACTCGACCACCATAAACAAGTCTTATTTACATATCTTCTAAATATCTTCATGGATCCTTTGTTTTTGTGATTATCGTGTTGAAAACATTTTTCATAAATCACCTTGAGACGTGTATAACTTTATAATTTTTTTTTAGAATTAATCTTAGTCTCGTCTACTTTAACTTATGTTATAACACATAATATATATTTCCAACAGTTTTGAGTCTGTTTCTTTACTTTTAACCTCCATTTTTACACTAAGTTCTTGCAAACTTCAAACTTGAAAGCTCACCAGCAATTGAAACGATACACTTTGAATCTTTTTCAAAACTCTCGTTAATAATATGTAGGAGTATATCACAACGATCTTTATTTTTCCCTACTTAAGAGTGATATAACTCTGTAAAAAATCCAAATTAATTATGAGCCTAATGACACCTGCTGGAACATATATACAAACTATCTCCCGACTATTGTTTTTCTTTGAGTTTATTCTCTTGCCAAGCATCTTTCACTCTCTTTATAAATTTTGAATTAATTGATATGGTCAAACTTACCAGAAAAAATAACATAAAGTCTCGAGAATTAGTTTATAGTACCATTTACGATATTATGAATTAATTTAATTTTACATATATCTTCCAATTCACTAACCAAATTGTATTTATTTATTTTTAGCCCATTTATTCAAAAATAATATATCAAATAAAATGAAACAAAAGGCCATTTCTCATGCGGTTTGTGGATAAATGCCCTCAGGAGTTACAGGTTTTCAAAGATATGTATCTTTGTATATTGTAAATATGTGTTAATGTAAATATATATGTGTTTATGTAAATATGTGTGTGTTTATGTAAATATGTGTATAAATATGTATGTGTTTATGTAAATATGTACGTGTTTATGTAAATATGTGTGTGTTTTAGTTCTTTTACCTAATTTAGATAAAAGAATACGAATGAAACCAATAGAAAAAGAATGCGAATGAAACCAATACAAAAAGAAACCATTACATTTAAACATAACATCAAACATACAAAGTTATAACAAACTGAGAATATGAGAATATGAAACAAAGCTATAACAAACCGAGATTATGAAACAAAGCTGAAACACAAACAAACTCGAAACCTAAACACATTATAACAAATAAAACATATGAGATCACTCATTAGCCAACATGTCTGTAATAAGCCTCTTCTTTAAAGCTTCTTCACCCTCTGATAGTGGTTCTTTTTTTGCAATGAGACTGTCAAGTAATCCCATCTAGTCTTTCTTTCATTGCCAAGTCCTTCTCTTTAATCGCCCACATTGTCTGAAACTCAGCCAGAGCCCCCTTGACCTCTACGGTACTCCTTTTACCTTTGCCTTTTGCTGCCTTAACACCAGGAGGTCGTTCGGTTCCTTGATCTTCTTCGCCAGTCTTTGTTTCATCTGCAATGGAGCTTGATGATTGTGAACCATCGACACACCTTCTCCTTTTAGAGCTTGCATCAGTTTTTGTTGTAGACAAGTCACACCATTTCTGGTCATTGCGCAACTCCTTCCAAGCATGTTCAAGGGTGAACTTCTTCTTGTGATCGTTGTAGAAGATTTCGTGAGCCAATTTGAGAACATCATTCTCATTCTGACCACTGGCTTTCTCTCTTGTTGCAGCCTCATATGCTCCGCAAAACTTGCACACAAGATCGTTGATTTTATGCCACCTTTGCTTGCAGTGGCTTGCCTCTCGGTTTTCAAGTCCTAAAGCCTTGGGACTTGCAGCAAAATATGCTGCAATCCGTTTCCAGAAAGCCTCTGATTTCTGCTCGTTGCCTACGACAGGATCCTTGCTCGTGTTTAACCACGAGCTGATGAGCAAAACATCTTCGGTGGGGGTCCATTTCCTCCTTTCTCTTCGCTCTGCAGGGGTGTCTTCACCGAAGCTTGAACCTTGTGTGCAAGGAAAGGGAGCAAGAAGGATAGTATCTTGTTGACTGTTCAATAGGTCAACAAAATTTGAGGTATGAGAATATGGATACGTAGAAGACATATCCATAAAAAAGGCATAGAAGAGAGAAAGAGAAGATGAAAACAGAGAGAAGAAGGACCGGTTTTAAAGAAAGAGAAGAAGCAGAAACAAGGAGATATCAAATGAGAAGAAGCACCGACTTTTAATAGAAGATATCAAAGCTTTGAAGCATTCATCACCTATCTAACCACATCGACTTGACATATATCTAACAAGCAATAACCATTCATCACCTATCTAAGCATTCATCACCTATCTAACCAATCCATTTATTACCTATAAGACAACCATTATCTAACACTAATATGCATTTATTAATCACTGTTAAGCTTTAAAAGTGTGTACCAATAAAGAGACAACCAGTTTTAATCCATGTTAAGCTTTAAAAATGTGTACCAAATGTGTAAAAATGTGTACCAATATGTAAATATATGTGTGTTTATGTAAATATGTATGTGTTTCTGTAAATATGTATGTGTTTATGTAAATATGTATGTGTTTATGTAAATATATGTACCCATCCCCATTTCAAACTACTGAACATTCTTCGAAATATAAGATCACAAGCAACATCGAAAGAGGATCCGGAAATAGGAAACAAGAGAAACATAAAGGAAATAGGAATAAAGAGAAACTTATCTCCTCTTCATGCGATTGATGCTGAGACCAGTCAAGTGAACTCGGTTAATTGATCGACTCCACTTCCTCCACTCATCGATTGCTCGATGTGTAAGCGAAATCAGTCCACTTGTCTCCATCCCAAGGTGCTTTGACCCTTGTTTCCATGCATAGCATCGCAGACATCGCCGAATCGGCCCGGAACAGTCGGCGAAGGCGACGGGCCAACCGAGGAGTCGTCAAAAGCGACGGAGAAAACAATGAGAAGTCGAGAGAAGAATTTGGTCAGGGAAAAACAAAGAAGAAAGAAAGAAAAAAAAAATTTCCCCCAATTGTTGAATCCAATCACCTTATGCCACGTGGACCGTAAGAGACGGTTCTTAAGATTCTAAATTAAGATACGACTCTTAGCTAATTGAATAATTTACATTAATTTTAATCATAAAAAACCCTAATAACTCCCCTAAGAGACCGCGTTAAAGATGCTCTTAGGGTTTTTTATGATTCACAATTAAAAACTGATGCAAGCTCTAAAAGGAGAAGGTGTGTCGATGGTTCACAATCATCAAGCTCCATTGCAGATGAAACAAAGACTGGCGAAGAAGATCAAGGAACCAAACGACCTCCTGGTGTTAAGGCAGCAAAAGGCAAAGGTAAAAGGAGTACCGTAGAGGTCAAGGGGGCTTTGGCTGAGTTTCAGACAATGTGGGCGATTAAAGAGAAAGACTTGGCAATGAAAGAAAGACTAGATGGGATTACTTGACAGTCTCATTGCAAAAAAGGAACCACTATCAGAGGGTGAAGAAGCTTTAAAGAAGAGGCTTGTTACAGACATGTTGGCTAATGAGGGATCTCATATGTTTTATTTGTTATAATGTGTTTAGGTTTCGAGTTTGTTTGTGTTTCAGCTTTGTTTCATAATCTAGGTTTGTTATAGCTTTGTTTCATATTCTCATATTCTCATATTCTTAGTTTGTTATAACTTTGTATGTTTGATGTTATGTTTAAATGTAATGGTTTCTTTTTGTATTGGTTTCATTCGCATTCTTTTTGTATTGGTTTCATTCGCATTCTTTTATCTAAATTAGGTAAAAGAACTAAAACACACACATATTTACATAAACACATACATATTTACATAAACACACACATATGTATCTTTGTATATTGTAAATATGTGTTCATGTAAATATGTATGTGTTTATGTAAATATGTGTGTGTTTATGTAAATATGTGTGTATATCACATATGGAGATATGCCTACAAATCTCGCCAATATGTTGGGTGTTCGAACTAGAATTCGTGATAGACAACTGCATCAACAATTGAAATCTGATTTGGTTGAGCATATATGGCAAAAATTTGGACGTGATCAATATAATAATTGAGCGTTCTTTTGCATTTTTTTTTCAAAATGTATGTTTAAAATATTATGTTTTTATGTCAACTATGTTTAATTAAAAAAATAAATTCTATTTAAAATAAAACAAAATTATTAATTTTTTTTTTTTTTTAAGAACCCCTAATAGGGTTCTACCATTGGAACAGAAAAAACTGAAGTTTTTTAACAGGAATTCTTAACTTAAACTTTATAATTAAATATTCTTATTCTAAGAACTCACCTAAGAGACCGCGTTAAAGATGCTCTTATCTCTGATGATAACAGTACAACATACAGATAGCAACATCATTGTCAACTCCAGTCTGTGTTACATAGACCTCAGGGTGACTTGCAAGTATATATTTGATTCCTGCAAGTAGAATACCATGGCCTATAAGAGATCCTACAAGTTTCGAGTTTCATATTGATTATACTAGCCCTGGGCACGGAGCGGATATCCGGAAAAAACACATTACCTGTGATCCGCTCCGCTCCGGGCGGATATTTGATTTAACTATTTGCTCCGATCCGGAAATTGTTGGATATCAGTAAATTCGGATATCCGGATTCTTTTTAATTATCCGAGGATTATCCGCTCCGATCCACTAATTTTTTCCAAAAAAAAAAAAAACAAATACAGTGATACATAAATACTAAAATCTAGATAACATGCCTTCAAAATGTCTTAAAAAGATAAATTCAACTAAAAAAACTTAACATGACCAAATATTTACTGATCACAATATCAACAAAAATGTGATCAGACACTAAATAGTTCTAGATAATATGCCTTCAAAATAAGTCTGAAAATGCTAAATTCAACTAAAAAAACTTTTAACATGGCCGAATAAAACTGATCACAGTATCAACAAAAACTTGATCAGACTTTCACTAAATAGTTCTCAATATCAAGAAAAACATGTTATCCATTTATCTCCAGCAGTAGAAACCTGCACACACAAAACAGATGACATCAAGACCATAACATAAAAAAACTAAAAACTTTTCATAACTTTTCACAACATAACATAATCATCTAAGTTATTCATAACTTTTCACAACATAATCAATGATAAGTTTTTCAAAAAGGGAATTATCAAAAACTTTTCACAGTAAAGATAACAGCGAGATTTACATTCCGAGTCAGAGATAATTCAGATCCCGAGTCCGTCAAGTTGCAAAAGCTAGTTCAAACTCAAGGGTAATCTGGAAAAAAAACAAAACAGATTTTGAATTAGAATAAAAGGAACAAAACTTAGCTAATTCAGATAATTTAGATAACAACGGATTTCGGCTTCTGTAAATCCAGGTTCGGTTCCGAATTTTGATTTTTGATTCGAAGAAAAATGTTGAATTTCCCTTTTCAAAGAAGAACAACGTAAAGAAGAAAAAGCTATAAACGATTCATTAAATTCCTAAAATATCGAAAATCCTTATAAACCCTTTTTGAATCAATTTGGGTTTTTTTATTTTTTTTTATTTAGCAGAGAGATGGCGATGTTAGTTGAGCCACCAAATAGGATTAAACAACAAAGGGAAACCCATAAAAGAAACAAACCTTAGCTGATTCACAACTATGAAACAAAACAAAAAGCTTAAGTTTGTTTAAAACTACAGAACCGAACCGGAATCCAAAAACTCGTGAAATTGATTTGGCATAATCATCTAAGACTTGTTAGATTTCATATCTCTTACCTGAACCAGTAAAGAAAACGGTGAGAACGCTGAAGTTTCTCTATGATTATGTAAAAAATGTGGATAAGGAAGAAAGAGCTACAAGAGGTAAGAACAAGAAGTATCTAGAACGATTAGGGTTGCTATACATCTTCTGATTTTGTTTTGTGTTGCAGATTCTTATTGGGCTTTGGTTGGGCTTTAGTAAATTTTTATTGGGATGACCCATTTCTCGTTGTATACATGGTTATATATATATATATATATTATATACATAGTTGTATAATAGTTATAATTATACGGATCGGAGCGGATATTCGGTCTTTTAAAAAACGATATTTGTGATTTGCTCCTCTCTTAACGGATCTTACATTTTATTATTTGCTTTGCTCCGAAGCCTTACGGATATCCGGATTTTTCGGATCAAATCGAAGCGGATACCAAAGCGGATCGGATCGAACGGATATTTTGCCCATGCCTAAATTATACTACAGGTTTAATATGTATGACCAGATATAGCTAAAATAGTCTCATCATCCGTCATATAATCCATCAACTGGCAAAGTTTTAGAATCAAGTTAACGAGTCTTGGATAATCAAATCAACGCATATCCTTGTGCAGAGAAAAAAATAAAATAAAACTTTGGCTGCAAATTCTCCTTGGGTCCAAAAACAACTCGCTCTATTCCAAAACGGAACAATCCCAATGTTTCCCCAATTTCGTTCTAAAAAGACCGATTCATTTAATATGTAACATCAAAGCAACATAGGAGGAATAACCAAAACGAAAAGAGAAAAGCAACAGCTTCCACACGGCAGACATTTCGGAAGATTTCTACTCAAATGCGTCATCAGGGAGTGGCTGAGCTGCAGCCGCAGCGAGATCAGCCTCATTCTTCTGTTGCTCAGCAAAGTCGCTGTGAACCTCTGGTGGAGCAAGAGCTGGTGACTCGACAAAGTGAAGGTTTTGGTCACCAGCCAGTTTCCTAGCAAGGTACAAGAAGGGCTTCTCAAAGTTGTAGTTGCTCTTTGCAGATATCTCATAGTACTGCAGATTCTTCTTCCTGTGGAATGTGACTTGCTTTGCCTTCACTTGCCTGTTCTTCACATCAACTTTGTTCCCACACAGAACAATCGGGATGTTCCTGCACATTGACCATGGATGCTGCAAGGAAAAAAATCCATGGCTAGCTTATACGTCCAAACGGAAAACCAAATCAACCATTAACAGAAAATCAGTTGCCAATTTCACATCCTAAACAAACTACTCAAAACTATGCATACTCTCGATTAACTGCACACATATTAACTCTTGTGCCAAGTGACCTTAGGAGATTACTTCAAGGAACATACAGCACTCAAACGGTCTACTTACTAGTATCCATCCCTTAGGCCACCAAATTTCTCTTGTCCAGCAGTATCCCAGCAATAGAATCGGATCTTGCCACAGTTTGTGAAGAAATCCAAAGGATGAACCTCCACACCAATAGTAGCTGCAACACACGAAAACAGCAACTCAACATCAGAAACTCGGGTTGAACACATGAAGAATCATTGCCATTGTTCATTCACGAGCAATCTTTGTTATACTTACGTTGATACTTTCTTCTCAAACTCCCCAGTAAGATGTCGCTTGACAAAGGTGGTTTTCCCTGCACAACCACAGAGAGAAATCTGAGGATTAGCAAAATCAATCAAAGACATCTGATCCATCTTACAACATGAATTGAAACACTGAACACAACAGTGAGCATTAGATAAGAATCGACTCGCAATTCAACAGTGAGCTCAAAAATCACCATTAACGTAACCAAGCATTGATATTAACGGAACACCAGTATTTTANTATAGTTTTTGAGACGATACGGAAACTAGCCGGCCGAACCTACTCTCCACGTACGTATAGTTGTTGATTCGTAAGATCGAGAAGTAGACAACCTATCCGTCCCAAGAAGTCTTGACTCGGCTTCTAAACCCAGTTGAGATAAAAATCGATAAATATCACTTCAAAACCCTCATAGAGAGGGAAAATTGAATCTGACCTCATGAAACATAAAATACATAGCCTTAACACTTAATTCTAAGAAAAACTGCATATCATCTTATGAGGTTGCATTTCTTCTAAAAATATTTTCGAACCTTCTTGATTTAAGCGTCAGAGGATCCTTTGAAGACATCATCACATCGGTGTTTTATAAGTTATATGGATTGTCTCTCCGTGGTGCATATTCCTTTTACTTCGCATCAGTCCTCTCCCAATGATTTTACGGAGCAAGCGCATACTGCAAATAACCAAAATTATGCATGCACAATATAAAAAATTTAGTACTAATAAGAAAATGGAGTATATGTCAACAGGATATACGCGAGTACGAGATTCGAGACCATATCAATATTTTACGAGTAAGAAAATTTATAGATATATGCAACTTCTCAAATCAAATAGTAAGCCGTTTCCGTGGTTTACTTCTTGGATTCCAATGTTTTATGGCCACTTATGTTATTAAAAACGGGTGTGGAGGAGAATATCGCCAAAGATTGAGCTAATCCGGATCTCTCCAGTTCCGTTGAAACCTCTCCGTTCGAGTTATTTTTTTTTTATAGAAACGTTTAGTATTCAAGTTTATTTCACGATGTTATGTATAAACAAATAGAAATGATGTAGAACTCACTACTCAGAAGCACATGAATGTGTATGTTCTGATTTCAAAAAAAGAATAAAAAATCCTAGTTTTGAATATTTTTTATTTAGTATGAAAATATATATTGTAAGAAATAGAGCTTCTTATAAGCATTTGTATAACGTTTTCATATTGTTTTAAGTTTTTGGGTGTGAAAGATTCTAATGGATCTATTGGTCCAGCTTATTTCTGGATATTTGGATGTATTTGCGCTTGTCAGGACTCAGGATCATCGTAAAAAACTTTTGTGATTGTACTTACGGGCTGCTTCATTCGAAAATTGATTGCGTGCTTTGTTTTATCTTGTTTTGTGGTTTCAACTCAAAGGAATGCTTATGGATAAGAAGTTGAGTTTTAGCGTATGTGATGATATATTTTTTATCTTAGAAGTAGTTGGAATGTGGAAAGATATTCACATTAAGGTCTCCTCTTTGTGAAGCAGCAATCATGAGATTCAAGAAGGGAACTAAAGTCGAAGTGTTGAGCAAATCATCGGTTCCAGCTGGTGCTTGGCGATCTGCAGAGATAATATCGGGAAATGGGCATTATTACACCGTCGCGTATGATAGTGATGCTGGTACAGAGAGGGTACCGAGGAAGAGTATGAGGCCTGAGCCTCCTCCTTTACAAGTCCTTGATTCTTGGGCTCCTGGTGACATTCTTGAGTCAATGAAGGTCAAGGCAAACAAATCCAACATTCGGGTTAGACGATCTTGGCAAGATAATGAGTGGATCATGATCGGGCAGGTACTTGTTTCTTTCCTCTGTCTGTCAATATATATTTTTCAAAGCCTTTTTTGGTTTTAAACTGACATTTTGTTTATACCATTTGGCTGAAGGGTACATCGAGGTTAAGCGCATAGACTTCAACAGGAAAAAAAATCAAGGAGAAAGGTGAATCCGAAAGGCGACTATGTTTCATCTAAGAGCAAAGACAAGCTTGATGAGTCTGATGTATTTTTACCAAAAGGTCCAAAGAAACGGATCTACTCATTGGTTGAACCAGAAATTCAAACTTCAGAAGTCAAAAAAAAATGGCAGATTAGGTAGAGCTGCTTCAGGGAAAAAAAAAGAAGAAGATAGAGAGAGTGTTGCTTCTTCTGTTGGTAGTTGTAGCATGGATATGGATGAAATTAGTGCTGTTTCTTTCAGTCCCAATGAAACCGGTAACTCCAGTGACACAGAGTCATCTTCTTGTGGCTACGGAAGCATCAAGAAGTGAAGTTTTCCAAGAAAGGCTCAGAGGCTGCTGATGTTCATAGGTTAGAGTTGGATGCATACCGATGCAGTATCGAGAGATTGCACGCATCGGGGCCAATTATAACATGGGAACAAGAAACGTGGATCACAAATCTCCGTCTAAGATTGAACATTTCGAATGTGGAACATCTGATGCAGATAAGAAACCTTATCTCTGATGATAACAGTACAACATACAGATAGCAGCATCATTGTCAACTCCAGTCTGTGTTACATAGACCTCAGGGTGACTTGCAAGTATATATTTGATTCCTGCAAGTAGAATACCATGGCCTATAAGAGATCCTACAAGTTTCGAGTTTCATATTGATTATACTACCGGTTTAATATGTATGACCAGATATAGCTAAAATAGTCTCATCATCCGTCATATAATCCATCAACTGGCAAAGTTTTAGAATCAAGTTAACGAGTCTTGGATAATCAAATCAACGCATATTCTTGTGCAGAGAAAAAAATAAAATAAAACTTTGGCTGCAAATTCTCCTTGGGTCCAAAAACAACTCGCTCTATTCCAAAACGGAACAATCCCAATGTTTCCCCAATTTCGTTCTAAAAAGACCGATTCATTTAATATGTAACATCAAAGCAACATAGGAGGAATAACCAAAACGAAAAGAGAAAAGCAACAGCTTCCACACGGCAGACATTTCGGAAGATTTCTACTCAAATGCGTCATCAGGGAGTGGCTGAGCTGCAGCCGCAGCGAGATCAGCCTCATTCTTCTGTTGCTCAGCAAAGTCGCTGTGAACCTCTGGTGGAGCAAGAGCTGGTGACTCGACAAAGTGAAGGTTTTGGTCACCAGCCAGTTTCCTAGCAAGGTACAAGAAGGGCTTCTCAAAGTTGTAGTTGCTCTTTGCAGATATCTCATAGTACTGCAGATTCTTCTTCCTGTGGAATGTGACTTGCTTTGCCTTCACTTGCCTGTTCTTCACATCAACTTTGTTCCCACACAGAACAATCGGGATGTTCCTGCACATTGACCATGGATGCTGCAAGGAAAAAAATCCATGGCTAGCTTATACGTCCAAACGGAAAACCAAATCAACCATTAACAGAAAATCAGTTGCCAATTTCACATCCTAAACAAACTACTCAAAACTATGCATACTCTCGATTAACTGCACACATATTAACTCTTGTGCCAAGTGACCTTAGGAGATTACTTCAAGGAACATACAGCACTCAAACGGTCTACTTACTAGTATCCATCCCTTAGGCCACCAAATTTCTCTTGTCCAGCAGTATCCCAGCAATAGAATCGGATCTTGCCACAGTTTGTGAAGAAATCCAAAGGATGAACCTCCACACCAATAGTAGCTGCAACACACGAAAACAGCAACTCAACATCAGAAACTCGGGTTGAACACATGAAGAATCATTGCCATTGTTCATTCACGAGCAATCTTTGTTATACTTACGTTGATACTTTCTTCTCAAACTCCCCAGTAAGATGTCGCTTGACAAAGGTGGTTTTCCCTGCACAACCACAGAGAGAAATCTGAGGATTAGCAAAATCAATCAAAGACATCTGATCCATCTTACAACATGAATTGAAACACTGAACACAACAGTGAGCATTAGATAAGAATCGACTCGCAATTCAACAGTGAGCTCAAAAATCACCATTAACGTAACCAAGCATTGATATTAACGGAACACCAGTATTTTAACAAAGGAACAACGGCCTCAATACATCATGAAAATGGATACATAACATCAGTTCATTACAATCTAAAATTAATTAAAGTCTTCTTCTTCTTCTTCATATTCCTTCTCCATCTTCAAGCAAACCGGCAAAAAGACATGAATTTTCGGAAAATAGATCCTTAAGCTCCCCATTTAAGCCCTTCCCTTTCTGGTGAATCAAGCCGATGTTGAAATCTCTCATCACCATGATTTGGCAAACTTCAAGGAAGTAATGATCTCCGGCGATTACAAACACGTTCTCCAAAGCAGTATCAGCAGGACGGATAGCCATCTGATATCTATTCAGCGCATGTTTTAGCAGCGAATCTGCAGCATCTTTCAGTTCTTTATCTGTAGGATTATCCTTCTCCGTAAACTTGAACTCGAACTTGAGATCTAGGCCCTCAACCTTAGCTGCCGCTTCTTCTAGTGCAGAGATGTGCGCTGAGCATAAATTTGATTTCTTACCTGCATAAGCTTTGATCGTAACATGACCTACAAGAGAGAGAATGAAATGTTGTTCAAGAAACTGAAAAATGAAAAAAACAAAAAAAAATAGCAGAAAGAGAAATCACAAACTTTACCGGTGTAACCAAGTTTTGTAACGCATTTTTGATGCGTCGAGGGACTGACTCGTGGCTGATATTAGTAGGAGCACATACATTCTCTGTGTCCCACTTCATCTGTACCGGTCGTTTCGCAGATTGCGGCGGAGCCGGAATCAATGGCATGGAATTTTCCCGTTCTTCTCCCGTGGCACTCTAGGGTTTCTTATTTTTTGGGGTCGCAGGAAGATGGTCTCGTGATGGGCCTTGGGCCGTTTTGTTTATCCAATAATTGGGCTACGACCCATTCTACCTTTCTTAAGCTTGTGTTTATCTTCTGTATTAATCGGTTTGGTTTATTAGGGTTGTTGATACGCCCAGAAATTTAGTACTTGTAAGGCTATTTGCCATTTTGGGAAGATTAATCAGAAAATCTATTCCCTTTACTCTTCATTCTCTCTGTCTATTGTACAACTGCCATTATTGTCATCTTTTACGGTTTATAATGCAACCAAAACATATATAATTAGGATTCAAACTTGCGCTATAGCGTGGAGTAATTTTTTTTTAAAAAGAATCTCATATTTAAGAAAAGAAATGTTTTAATTTTTTTTCTGAATTTTATAATAAACTTAAATAATGATTATAGATAGATTTGTCAAATCAAACTTACATGTTTACTTAACTCATTTTGTAGTGAACTAAAATATTTTTCTGGCTAACCCGCAAAAACCTATAATCTCGAAAACATCAATTCTAATATCAATCATCAACCACACTTCTCTTTGTTCCATCTCATTTATAGACACGTAAGAGAGATTATTTTTCGTAAATATTTGTATTTTGGAATGTTTTCAATTATTTTTGGATATTAAATTATGTTTATAAGTATGTGATGTATGTAGTAGTTTCTTATATTTTCTTTTACAACTAGCAACACTATGTACAATATCAATTGCAATAACAAAATCATACCCTGGAAGCTATAAAAAAAAAACATACAAAAATAACCATAAATCGACAAATGACAACATCAACTATTTAATGAAATACAAAATATCTCGTTCGACACAGAGAAATACGTTGTGTCTGATCCAGATATAGAGATAACGCAAAGTCATGAATGAAACACGATGATCCACTTGCAAGACCCTACTTGACAATCAACCAAATCCTGCATATCTAATAATTAAGTACGTGTATTGTAGAACAAGTACAAAAAAAATTGTGCAATAGAAAGAAAAAAGTGTTGACTTCAAGTATGATTTTTAGGTTGTGTATATTTGAGTTTCGACTAGTTAAAATGGGTGTTTTGTAGTAAGAAAGCTTGTGCGTCAGATACTAGCTAGGCTTTAAATTTTGTTTTCAGTTTAGGGCTTTCATACTTTGGGCTTGTACATTTTCATGTCATCGAAGTTCTAATGAGACTGTTTAAACTCCATATTTGTTGTCGTTTCTCTCTCATCAAACAAAACATTAAGAAGATTTGAGTTTATTTTGTTTAAGAGTTGTATATTTTTTTTTTTACTTTATTTGACATGCATAAAGAGTTGTATATATATTGAACTAAAATATTGATCTCCCATGTACATCTTAAAATCGATATTTTTCGACAAACTTAAAGAGTTCTCTTAATTTATGTAAAATATATCAAAACGATACTCCTTGTAAATCGAAAGGACTAGAAAAGACTTCGATTTCTGATTTCGGGTCCCAAAACCATACAAATTCAGGGAAAATGGTTTGTTCAACATAGCCCAAATATATTAAGTTTTGGAATTATTACAAAGGATTAATAAAAGTCAATATTATATTACATTCTCAATGAGTTTCATTTTATGATTCAGCCCCATATCTTATATAATTTGTTTGTATCTCTTGAAAAGTTACATTGTACTATCAAAAACCTTGTGGGGAGACACCATTAGACTTTGACATATATCACTTGATGACCTTAAGCGGCCTCATCATCATATTGTCCGCATGGTCCAATATCTGCAAAGCAAAACATTATGATGTTGTTTCAAAACCAAATTTGTAACAGCGATTACCAATTTTCAGAATATTCAAAACTCCTCCGACTTATGTGACAATGGTAGACGTAGCCGGGTTCTTGGGTCGGGTCGAATGGGTAAGATGCGTTACTGTGGATATAAGAAAAACGAACCAGTAACGTCGTAATAAGTGAGGACAAGAGTAAACGAATCTTACATTTTATCAACGATTAGCGGTAAACAAGTGAAATACGAATATACGATTACTCTCACCAAATCCACTAGAATCTAACCCGATGAGTCTTTTAAAAAATAAAATAAAAATTGAGTGAGGAAAAGAAGAATACGTACCCATCTGGTGTAGAACATACCGATTTGAAGANAGTATTTTAACAAAGGAACAACGGCCTCAATACATCTGCGTCTCTCAGAAACGTGTGGATATAAGAAAAACGAACCAGTAACGTCGTAATAAGTGAGGACAAGAGTAAACGAATCTTACATTTTATCAACGATTAGCGGTAAACAAGTGAAATACGAATATACGATTACTCTCACCAAATCCACTAGAATCTAACCCGATGAGTCTTTTAAAAAATAAAATAAAAATTGAGTGAGGAAAAGAAGAATACGTACCCATCTGGTGTAGAACATACCGATTTGAAGAGAAATAGGTTTGAAGACGCCATGAACAGAGTGGAAGCCACGGAGCCTGGGCATGTCTGGGAGGTCGTCAACGAACATCTTAAGCTTCCCAACTTCGAATAGTTGTTCATCGAGCTTCCCGCACGTGCCACCGAGCCACTTCAACGTTATTATTAGCACCATGGCTATGTTCATCCTCCTCCGACACAGTAGAGATTCCATTTCTGACAACTCAAGCCAATTGTATGTGTGTGTGAGAATGAATTATTAACTTGGAGACAGAGAAATTATGTTTTTGATCATTAGATTAGATAGATATATATATATATATAGGAATGCGTGTGTTTGAGAGAACGTGGTGGCCTCTGGTTCACACTTCACAGTCCTGAATCTTATTACACAGTATAGGATCTTTACATTTTTATTCTATCATTAATCTAATTTGTACTCTCTTTTTTTATTTTCATATGGTTGCATGATGTGCAGATGGCATTTTCCTTTTTAATTATTCATTTCAATGACCTTTCTTTTCAATCTGTTGATTTTGGGTTTTTCTGTTTATCCTTTATGGAGTAATATTTTATGAAATTTCATTTCACACTCTTTAGTCTTTCGTGCCGGATTTTTCGCAAGTATGCATTTAATGAAATTTGCATATAATGTGCAAAGCTTAATGACTAGTGAGAGCCTAACTCGAAGATTCATCTTTTATAGCTTTGCATAGTCTTCGAGGTAGGTAAGTAGGTTGATTAGTAAGTATAACTATTTGTCTGTGATCGAGAATAGATCTTAAACTTCTTAAATTTGGTTGTCGGTTAACAATCGGTTCAAGTCATTGAGACTCTTAAGAAATCAGAATCTCTTTTGTAATGTTAAAAAGTAGCTTTTTATATATTCCATAATATATATGTTCGTGTGGGCTTCACAGGTGAAAAAGCCTCTGTTCAAAAAATCGGCCGCCTAACCGCTTAGGCGGCGGAACACCGTTGCGATTTGGACCAAATCGGTTCTCCTAGACGTTTTCCCGATTTGTTTCCGTCTAGATCCGATATTTTTAAAAATCGGTGATTAATTATATAAAATCAGCCTAATTTTGCAAAAAAAAACTGTCATATTTCAATTAAAATTTGGCCCATTTAAGAAATCAGAATCTCTTTTGTAATGTTAAAAAATAGCTTTTTATAAAATTTGGTCCGGCCACCCGACTAGCGCCTAACCGACTAGCGCCTAACGCAATTTTGAACCTTGGAAAAAAACTAGTAAGCGACATATATACAAGTACAATTACAATGGCATCGGTAGCAAAGCATAGAAAGTGAACAGTGATGAGAAAATTCAAAAAGTAGCTTTAATAATTAATATAAGCAAATTTCATATAGCTATTGTCATGTGCCACCTTCCGATTTGACAAAAGTAACTCAGATTATTGCTTTTAATCTCGTAAAACATATAGATTAATCATACACTATATATTTTATGATTACGTACGAAAGCTCTAGTATCCCAGACGCCTTAGCAAATCACCTAATTACCTTTAAGCTTCTTTTTTTTTTTTGTGGAACATTATTACCTTTTAAGCTTAGGGGACCGGAAATTACATGTTCGAAGACTTATACTAAATATGATTTTATATATTTTTCTAAAAAAGTAATTAAAACTCTAGACTACCCCAACATGTGTTTGAAAATTAGGTTTCATTGTTTAATTTAGATCAAATCCACTTGTTTCGTCGTCAAAGATTATCCATAATTTGTTTTTGATGTTCAGAGAGGACGTTAGAGTTTAGATCATATTTTCTGATCAAGTCACCCACATAATATGTATACTCATTTTCATTTTTTTCTCATAACGGTATATAGAAATTTCTCATAGAAGATGAATTTGCAGTTACTTAAATTTTCTCATAGAAGATGAATTTGCCGTTACTTGATTTATGTAGTTTCTTAAATTTTCTAGCTTTTAGTTTAAAAGTCTTCGGAGGAAATAAAAATACATTTGTAATTTCGGGCCTAGGAGGCCGAAACTCTTTTGTCTCATAAGAGAGCTGTAAAGAGGACTAATAATAAGTGTGGACAAGAGTAAACACACAAACGAATCTTATCATTTCATCAACGATTAGCCGTAAACAAGTGAAATACGATTATTCTCACCAATCCACAAGAATCTAACCGATGATTCTTTACAAAAACAAATAAAAATATTTGAATGAGGAAAAGAAGAATACCCATTTGGTGTAGAACATGCCGATTTGAAGAGAAATGGGTTTGAGGAGGCCATGAACAGAGTGGAAGCCACGGAGCCTGGGCATGTCTGGGAGCTCGTCAACGAACATCTTAAGCTTCCCAACTTCGAATAGTTGTTCCTCGAGCTCCCCGCACGTGCCACCGAGCCACGTCAACGTTATTATTAGCACCATGGCTATGTTTATCCTCCTCCGACACAATAGAGATTCCATTTCTGACAACTCAAGTCAATTGCGTGTGTGTGTGTGGGAGTAAATTATTAACTTCGACAGAGAGAAATTAAGTTCTTGATCATTAGATTTAGATAGATATATATATTATATATAGGAGGGTGTGTTTGAGAGAACGTGGTGGTCTCTGGTTCACACTCCTGAATCTTATTACACAGTATAGGATCTTTACATTTTTATTCTGTCATTAATCTAATTTGTATAGCTTTTCCTCTTTTATTTTCAAATGGTTGCATGATGTGCAGATGGCATTTTCCTTCTGTTTTAATTATTCAATTCAATGACCTTTCTTTTCAATCTGTTTTTTAATTTTGGGTTTTTCTGTTTAGCTTTATACTATTATTTTTTTGAAATTTCATTTCACACTCTTTAGTCTTTAGTACCGGATTTTTCCAAGTATGTATTTAATGAAAATTGCATATAATGTGCAAAGCTTAATTACTAGTGAGAGCCTAACTCGAAGATTCATCTTTTATAGCTTTGCATAGTCTTCGAGGTAGGTAAGTAGGTTGTTGATTAGTATGTATAACTATGAGTCTGTGATCGAGAATAGATCTTAAACTCCTTAATTTGGTTGTCGGTTAGCAATCAGTTCCGACTTCCGAGTCATCAAGACTCTTAAGAAATCAGAATCTCTTTTTAACTTTAAAAGTTATATTTATATATATATATATATATTACAATATATGTTCGTGTGGGCTTCACAGGTGGAAAAGCTAGTAGGCGACGTGTATACAATTACAAATACAATGGCATCAATAGAAAATCATAGAAAGCGAACAGTGATGAGAAAATTCAAAAGGTAGCTCTAATTTGTCTCAGGGAGGACTTTAGATAATATTTTCTGATCAAGTCACCCACATAATATGCGTACTCATTTTCATCTTTTCTCAAAACATTATGTTGAGTTTTGAGCTTATGCTTAGATCTTTATGAATCTTATGCGTAGGTTTTTAGTTAAGAGAGATTGCAAGTAATAACACGACAAATTGGTCACCCTAAGTTCACCGTAAAGGCTGCGTCTCAGGGAGGAGGGAGACGGTGTCCCTCAACTGCACTCACTATCACAAACCGATACAAGATCCACTCTGTCACCGGCGATCAACAACAATGTCACAAGAGTAGGCACAATAAAGAGAGAATAAGAAAGTTCCTGAGAAGATCACAGCGTGAAATCCTACGCTGAGCTTGCTCTTCACCTTCGCGAATACTGATCTCTCATCTCTATCTCCTCTGTAAATCTCAGCTTTCTCTCTCTGTAACAAACTTTGTATCTCGTCTCTCTTCACGCAGAAAAGATGACCACACTTTATAGTTTTCATTTGCGGATTGGGCTTGTAAATGTTTTACCCATTAGAATAGGTTTGTTAGTCTGCTGGGCCTTCGGCCCATTCTATTTGGTGTTTGACTGAACCAGTCTTCACAATCTCCACCTTTCAGACACAACACCGACGACTCCGCCGAACCCTAATCCCTTCTTGTCTCTGCGACAGTGATGTTGCGATGCGGCTGACATCCTCTAGCTTGCACCTTTCGGCCTTGTCTTCCGACGCCGACTCCAGAATCTTCTTCAGGTAATCTCTGAAACTCTTAACCTTCTTATTACGGAAATGGGTAAGAGCTCATCACCTCTGATTCTCCTATGCGAAAACTCAAAGTCTCCGACTTTCCCTTTTGCAGCTTTCCTGATGAACTCCAACTGTTCTTCTGCTGCTTGGACGAACCCAGGTACTGATTCACAGACTCAGATCCTACTTCCACTCTCGCTTTCCTTAGATCTCTGATTCGAAAAACTCTGGAGAACTAGCTAAAGCTTTCTCCTTTTTTTTTTTTTAGATACTCCGTACTCCACCTGGAACTGAAGACCTCAGCCTCTCAGCTCCTTCTGACTCACGGGTAACTCTCACTTCCTCCTTATATACATCTTGTACTGTCACAGATTATAGAACAACAAATGAGTTAACTTTTCACTTGTTTTCTGTCTTGCGAGAGCCTCTGTGACAGTTGAGTTACCCGGAGCTTCATCTTGCTCATATGACTTTCACCAAATCGCAGCAGAGTTGATACTTAGGCCCAGGTAAGGCTTTAGTTAAGAAGTCTGCTGGATTTTTGCTTGTGTGTATCTTGTAGAGTGTAACGTCTCCATCTACTACTATATCTCTAATGAAATGATATTTAGTAGCAATGTGCTTGGTTCGCTCGTGAAACACAGAGTTCTTTGCAAGTGCCAATGCACTCTGTGAATCACAGTGAATCTTCACACTTCCTGTGTCGAAACCCAATTCACAATAAATACCCTTTAACCATATGGCCTCTCTCACAGCTGATGACAGAGCCATATACTCAGCTTCGGTTGTTGATAGAGCAACTACTGACTGCAAATTAGACCTCCAACTAACTGTGTTACCCCAAACCTTGAAGATAAAACCAGTCACTGATCTTCTTCTGTCGAGGTCAGTGGCATAATCTGAATCACAAAGCCCTTCAACACTGAAAACTGAACCTTTTGTGAATGTAAGACACGCTGTAGATGCACCTCTTAGATATTTCAAAACCCACTTGACTGCTGACCAATGTTTTCTGCCTGGCTTTGACATAAACCTGCTAACAACGCCCACAACATAACCCAAGTCTGGTCTTGAACCTATCATTGCGTACAATAGGCTTCCCACTGCACTAGCATATGGAATACTTTCCATATGAACAACTTCTTCCTTCGCTTCACTCTTGGATAAACTCTTTAATTTGAAATGATGCGCCAATGGAGTTGTCACAGCCTTAGAATCTGACATTCCAAAACTCTTTAGAATATTTTCAATGTAGTTCTCCTGTGACAATATCAGAATTCTTTTCTCTCTGTCACGAATGATGTCCATTCCCAGAATACGAGATGCTTTCCCCAAATCTTTCATTTCAAATTCCCTGTTCAAACTCTCTTTAACCTTTATGATCTCTGACATGTTCCCTGATGCAATCAGCATATCATCCACGTATAACAGTAGGTAGATGGCTTGAGCAGTCTTGATATTTCTCATGTAGACACACGGATCAAAGCTGCTTCTTAGAAATTTTTCTTCCTTCATGAAGCTGTCAAACCTTAAGTTCCATTGCCTTGGTGATTGTTTCAGGCCGTATAGAGATTTCCTGAGAAGACAAACTTTATTCTCATCTCCTTTCTTTATGAAACCTTCAGGCTGACTCATTAAGATTCTTTCGTCCAAGTTTCCATGCAGAAATGCAGTCTTGACATCTAGTTGTTCCAACTCATAGTCTAAGTTCATAACCATAGACAACATAATTCTGATGGACACGTGCTTTACCATTGGTGAGAAAATCTCGTTGTAGTCTATCCCTTCTTTCTGTGAAAACCCTTTTGCAACAAGTCTAGCCTTGTACCTTTGTTTTTCAACTCCTGGTATTCCCGGCTTGAGTTTGAAAATCCACTTGCAACCAACTAGCTTCTGCTTGTCTGGCTTATCAATTAGGTCCCACGTGTGATTTTTATCAAGTGAATCCATTTCTTCCTTAGCTGCATTATTCCAGTGTTTCCACTTTGAACTCCTCTTTGCTTCTGCAAGAGACCTTGGCTCTTCTGCAGCAGATAAGGCATATGCTACAAAATTCGAATCTTCATACCTTGAAGGAGCCCTGACATTCTGTCTTCTACTTCTATCCCTTGCAAGTAGATAATCATCAAGTGACTGGTTATTCTGTGACTCAGCTTCTCCTTCTGCGAATGTTAAACCCTCTGAATCACTTTCACTTTCTGACCCATCTGAACCCTCTGAACTATCTGAGCTGTCTGACCCTTCTGAACCACCTGAACCATTCTGATCCGCAGAAACTCCACCTTGAGATGATGTTTCACCATCTTTATATCCTGATGAAGTAGGTCCATGAATAATCTGATCACTGAATGACACTCTCTTTCCTGACTTCTTCTGTTTCTGTCTTGATGATTCAATATGTTCTTCAGCATTTTTTTTTCTTAAAGTATCCTTGTATATCTCTTCCTCCTGAAAAACCACATTCCTGCTTGTACTACATTTTCCATCCTCTGGAATCCAAACCCGATAACCTTTAATTCCAAAAGGATATCCCAACAGAACCCCTTTCACTGCTCTTGGTTTTGTCTTTTCCTGGACAGTATGCACATAAGCTGAACACCCAAACCTCTTGAGATGTGACAAATCTGGCTTGTGACCAGACCACACCTCTTCTGGTAGCTTGAAGTCTATGGTGGAATTTGGAGTCCTGTTAATCAGATATACAGCCGTCTGTGTTGCCTCAGCCCAGAATTCTTGACCCAATCCTGTCTCAGCCAACATGCTTCTCACTTTATCCATGATAGTCCGGTTCATTCTTTCTGATACTCCATTCTGCTGTGGTGTATAAGTACAGGTTCTGTGTCTCTTAATCCCTGATCTTCTGCACAAATCATCAAACTGTGTGTTACAGAACTCCAATCCATTGTCTGTTCTTAAACACTTTATCTTCTTATCTGTGTGCTGTTCTACTGCCTCTTTCCATTCCTTGAACTTTAGAAATGCCTCATCCTTAGTCCTGAGAAAATAGACCCACACCTTCTTTGAGAAATCATCAATGAAGCTTATGAAATACTTGCATCCTCCAAGACTTTCTGGGGTAGATGGAGATCCCCACAAGTCAGAATGAACATATTCCAGAATACCCTTAGTTGTGTGCTTGGCCGATGGGAAGCTTTGCTTGTGTGACTTTCCTAGTACACAACTTTCACAGAAACTCAAAGTACCCACTTCAGCCTGTGGCAGAAAACCATCTCTTACCAGAACTTCCATGTTCTTTGAACTCATATGACCAAGTCTTGAATGCCATAAACTTATCATTTTATCCTTAGAGTCTGAGAGATTAACTTCACCTTTGGTTACTACTCCTTGAAGATAATACAATCCTTCATGGTATTTTTCTGAGATGACTTTCTGTCCATTCTTGTAGAAGGTGACTAAGAAGTCTTTTCCTTCGTACTTGCACCCTGTTTTTTCAAGCATTCCATAGGATATTAAATTTCTGCTCATATTGGGCATATACCTCACATCTGTTAGAATCACGGTTTGCCCATATGGCTTTGTAATTTTAATCTTTCTGATGCCTTTCACTTCACTGTAAGTGTTATTTGCCATTAACACTTTCCCTCCATCAAGTTCCTTCAGATCAAACAACACATCTTTGTTGGGAGTGATGTGGAAGGTACATCCTGAGTTCATAACCCACTCATTCTTTGAATCTTGAATACTTGCTGTGAGAACTAACGATTGCTTAACTTCTGTTGCAACATTGGCAGATGAATCACCATCTTTCTTTTGATTTCTTTTTGGGCATTCTTTCTTCCAATGTCCTTCCTTCCCACAGCTGAAACAGGTATTCTTGTTGTATTTGGTTTTGGACTTTCCTCTGCCATTTCTGGACTTAGACCTTCCTTTTTCTTGTTTGTAGTTCCCATTCTTGTTGTCTGATCTTTTCTCAGGTCTTCCTCGGGATTCAACATACAATCCTTCTGAGGATGACTTAGTCTTGTTGAGCAACCCCTTCTGCCTTAACTCAGCTTCTTTTGAGTAAGCAGCAACCACCACCTCATCTACTGTGAGTGTCTCCTTCCCGCTTCCATATTGGAGAGTGTGAACCAAAGGTTCATATGCTGCTGGAAGTGCTGACATGAGCTGGATGGCTTGATCTTCTTCTGAAATGTTAACCTTGAGACTGCTCAGATCTGCAATCAATTTCAAGAAGATATCCAGGTTCTCTTCTATAGACTTAGTCTCTTCCATTTTTAAACAAGAGAATTGTTTCTTTAAGTAGATTCTGTTGGGAAGCGACTTTGTTTGATAAATTTTCTCAAGTGCTTTCCACTGGCCCAATGCAGTACCTTCATGCATGATCTTCCGTAGAATTTGATCACTTAGGCATGTACTTAATAGACTTCTAACTCTCAGATCTTTAGCAGCTTTCCTTTCATCAATTTTCGCCTCTAATGGATCTGATCCACCTTCTTTCTTTTCAGATTCCGAGACGACATTGAAGTCTTCTTTAAGCACTGCAAGTAAGCCTTGAATCTCCAGCTGTCCCAACATCTTGTATTTCCACATGCCAAAATCTCCTTTACCATCAAACTTATCCATCTCAAATTTCCCTTGAGTTGGCTCCATATTGACTGATAACTTTGATCTTCCTGCAGGTTAAACCAAGTGTGCAAGCACAGCAGAACAGAGATTCAACCACAAACAACAGATCTACGCAATAGCCCAACCTTACGTCTCGATCTACTTCCGCAAGCTAACTCAGGTGAGTTTCTTCAACCTTCCTACTTCCGATTCAACAGATCTACAACTAGCTATCCAACCTGGATGGCTCTGATACCACTTGTTGAGTTTTGAGCTCTATTTATGCTTAGATCTTTATGAATCTTATGCGTAGGTTTTTAGCTAAGAGAGATTGCAAGTAATAACACGACAAATTGGTCACCCTGAGTTCACCGTAAAGGCTACGTCTCAGGGGAGGGAGACGGTGTCCCTCAACTGCACTCACTATCACAAACCGATTACAAGATCCACTCCGTCACCGGCGATCAACAACAATGTCACAAGAGTAGGCACAATAAAGAGGGAATAAGAAAGTTCCTGAGAAGATCACAACGTGAACTCCTACGCCGAGCTTGCTCTTCACCTTCGCGAGCATTGATCTCTCCTCTCTCTCTCCTCTGTAAATCTCAGCTTTCTCTCTCTGTAACAAACTCTGTATCTCGTCTCTCTTCACGCAAAAGAGATGACCACACTTTATAGTTTTCATTTGCGGATTGGGCTTGTAAATGTTTTACCCATTAGAATCGGTTTGTTAGTCTGCTGGACATTCGGCCCATTCTATTTGGTGTTTGACTGAACCAGTCTTCACACATTATATAGAAATTTCTCATATATAGAAGATGAATTTGCAGTTACTTAACCTCATCGCTTCGCAGCGACAGATGAAAAAGGAAAAAACAAAGGCAAACATCCCACGGCTCGTGCCTGCCAAAAGTAGGAACTCAAGTGTGAAAAGAATTTGAAAAATGGGTCCACGATCCTAACCTCGATTCTTCTTACTTCTAGGTGTCCATTTGGTAATCCATAATAATGCACAAACCACATTATTATATTAAGGGTTTTCTTCAAAAAAAACCCCAACCTTTATTAATTTTGCAAGAAAAATTCTTACCTCAAATAAATGCAAGTCAATTCTCTCACCTACGAAGTCACCCGCAAAACAGACCCCGGCCATATCGATGACGTGGCGGTCTGTGAAAAAACAGACACCGTCACTGTTCATTCATAAAAAAAATATATATATAATTTTTTTTGCCATTACCTTTCTATTAAATCAATTTTGGCCGAAAAAGGTTTTTGCGGGAAAACGGGATTTAACGTTTTTGACAGAAAAACGAGATTTTACATTTTTTTGGGGAAAACGGTATTTTACGTTTTTGGCGGAAAACGAGATTTTACGATTTTGGCGGAAAATAATATTTTACGTTTTTGACGAGATAACGGTATTTTACGTTTTTGGCGGGAAAAACAGAATTTTACGTTTTTGGCGGGAAAACGAGATTTTAAGTTTTTGGCGGGAAAACGGGATTTAACATTTTTGGCGGAAAAAAAGATTTGACGTTTTTGGCCGGAAAACGGAATTTGACGGTTTTGACAGGAAAACGGGATTTGATGGTTTTGCAGGAAAAACGGATTTGACGTTTTTGCCGGGAAAACGAGATTTCACGTTTTTGGCCGGAAAACGGAATTTTATGTTTTTTGTCGGAAAACGGTATTTTACGTTTTTGACGGGATAACAGTATTTTACGTTTTTGGCGGGAAAACAGGATTTGACATTTTTGGCAGGAAAACGGAATTTTACGTTTTTGCCGGGAAAATAAGATTTGACATTTTTTGCGGAAAACGAGATTTGATGTTTTTGGCCGGAAAACATAATTTGACGTTTTTGACAGGAAAACGGGATTTGACGTTTTTGACAGAAAACAGAATTTTACCTTTTTGATAGGAAAACGGGATTTGACGTTTTTGGTGGAAAAACAGAATTTTACGTTTTTTGTGGGAAAACGGTATTTTACGTTTTTGACGGGATAACAATATTTTACATTTTTTGCGGGAAAGCGGGATTTGACGTTTTTGGCGGAAAAACTGAATTTTACGTTTTTGCCAAGAAAACAGGATATGACGTTTTTGGCGGAAAACGAGATTTGACGTTTTTGGCCGGAAAACGGAATTTGACGTTTTTTAACGGAAAACGGGATTTGACGTTTTTGACAGAAAACGGAATTTTACGTTTTTGACAGGAAAACGGGATTTGACGTTATTTATTATTTGTTATTTATTATTTGTTATTTATTATTTGTTATTTATTATTTGTTATTTATTATTTGTTATTTATTATTTGTTATTTATTTTTTATTTTTTATTTTTTATTTTTTATTTTTTATTTTTTATTTTTTATTTTTTATTTTTTTTTAATGTCGATATAACGTGCGATTAACGGATGATCTGTTTTGCGAATGACTTTGTAGATAAAGGGATTGACTTGCATTTATTTGAGGTGAAAAATTTTCCTGTAAAATTAATAAAAATTTTGGTTTTTTTTTGCAGAAAACCCTTATATTAACATTAGTATACAAACGGACTGAACATCAAGTAAAGCTATTGTACCAAATGTTTCTTAGTTACCTATAATTTTAGTGTCCTGCCTTACTATTAATTTTCGGTAAAGATTTTTTTTTATTTATTGATTGTATTATACTTTTAATCAACTTTTCAGTTACAATTGAAAACACAATTTCATACATTTTCTGAAACAATTTTTTATTTATAATCTTTATTTTCTTTGTGTATTGAATTATTAGAGCATATAATATGATATACAAATAAGATGATTTCATGTGTATAAGTTTGAACAAAATTAAAACGATTTTGGTGAGAATCATGACTAAATCATATCATCTTGAGCAGTATCGTTTAAAATTCTCTTGAAGTTTAGTACTGTTTTTAATCAATGTATATTTTCTTTATCAAAAAGTTATTGCACTACAAAAGTTATCTTTAAAGAGACTAGACATATAACTTAGGGTTTTCTAACAAAAATTAGGTTCCTATGCAGAATATAATTCATTTATATATGTATATATACGGTGTTGGTTTCATCTGAAGGAGATATATCGACTTATCACTAAAAGTGATTGGCCCACTCAAATATGACCATTCGTTGTGTGGCTAATAAGAATAATTTGTTTACTTTCTATTCACTCGTGGTATCCAGACGGCCCGAAGCTTTTTTCCTTAGATGGATGCCGTTGCCATGAAGTGCGCTTTTATGTAATTTTCAAATGATTATGGTTGTGAACTCATATGAAAAAACAATCAAGGCATAAACACAACCACTTTTCCACGTTTGGTATGGAAATACAGCGAATATCCCGCACCAGTATGATTAGTGAACACAAATACCACAATGTGGTCGCTCTAGAATAGATCGAAACCAATATAACCATTCATCAAAACCGTTTATAATGAGAAACTCTTGCTTCTCTCCATCCATCAAAAAAATAAACAGACAATATGTTTTGCTTTTTATGTTTGCATGTTTTTGAATTGTCACCTGGTTGGGGGAATCTTCTGTGGCTATCGAGAATTTATATATAGGTTTTTTATGGTTTGTGGAAACCAAGTTGGGCTACTATATTTTTTGCCCGGGCGATATACGAAATTCATGCGGCCCAAAACATGAAAAACATAGTTCGAATCGGATTAAATTGTTTTCGATTTTCAATCTCCAAAAAAAAAAAAAAAAAAAATTCCCTCGGTAAATCGCAAATCTTAAACAGAGAATTGATTGATGCATGACTGGCTAAGACATTGATTTTACTAGTCCAATTTAAAAATTGGAATCATGTCGCGCATTAAATTAATTAGGTGACCCGTATAACGAGATACCTACCGAGAAGCAGCCAGCAGGTGGAATAACTTTTGAGTGGATAGAGAGAATATCTTTTCGAGAGATACACACAAACCACATTATGACAAAATCAACCGCTCTAAACGCTCCTCTACAAATGGTGGCGACGCACCAACTGCATTTCATGAATGTCACTCGCTACACTTGTGATCATAACAACAAAAAACAAGAGACTAACGCAAAGCATTTCACATAGGTGAGTGATGAAACAAAACAGTAAAACAAATTTAGTAGCAAGAAATAATGATTAGAGATAACATTAAACAATAAACAGTAAGATACAAAATAGTGGTACCATTCTTAGCTAGTTTGTTTCCATTTTTGTAATTGGTAACACTATCAAAACGTTATACCAACACACTTCATATCAATCCAAAAATGGGTTACGAAAATCAAACATATTTTAAGAGAACAACAACATCCTGGAATTTTTAACTACCAATACACTTCATATCAATCCAAAATGGCTACATGACACAAGCAGAAAAAGAAGCATATCTGACTGAAAAAGAAGGAAAAACTAAACACTGTTAATATATCACATTAGCCATTAACAAAACAAAAGATTAGACTTTTTAAACTTGCTACTCCAAGCATAAAGATAACTTCTTTGTCAAGCAACCACATTTACATGATGTTGCAGCTGTTGTTATTGCTAGTGTCTTCATAACTAGAGATGTTTGTTGCAGATGAATGACTACTTTGCTGCTGCTGCTGCTGCTCAGTTGGGTAAGGGTAATAAGGATAATAACTGTAGGGATTAGGGGTATAATTGTAATAATACCCATTGCTTGATGCTGGAACAAAAGCTGATCTTTGGTACATCATTTGTTGAGGCTGGTGATGATGCATCAACTGCCTATTCTGCATGTTCATCGGATGAAGATTGTTGTATCCATTCATGTTCATCATCACGCCTCCTGGTCCGTTACCATTGTTTAGGTTCTGATTAGTGACACCGTTAATGTTGTTCAACGGTGGAGTTTGATGTTGTTGAATCCCATTTGGGGAATTCACGGCAGCGTTTGTTGCGCCGTTAAATCCAGCGAGGCCCATGAGAGCTCCGATCTCGATGCTTTCAACACCAGAGCTCATTTTTCCGGCGTTTCTCATCCTCATAGCCGCCGCCATTGCTTGACTGTTCTGGTTTTGGCTGCTCTGTTTTTGGTTGACTTTCTTCGATGGGTTGACTCCGTTGTTTGCATTGTTCATCGGAAGTCCTCCTCCACCGTTTTTCTTGGAGTTGGCGACGGTTTTTTGCTGTTGATTAGCCGGTTTCGGTAACTGAACCTCTCCGTCTTCTTCCTCCTCTCCGCCGTCTTCTTCTTCTTCCTCCGTGATAAAGGCCGTACCTTTAGGGTTGTTTTTGGGCTTGAAGGCTTCAAGACCACTCTTGGCTGAGCCTTGCTTCTGACCCTTTTGATTTGCGTTTTTGATGACGTCATTAGCCTTGGGCTTCTGAGGCTGATTGTTGGGGTTAGGATTTGGAGACCAGAGCTCGGCGTGTTTGCCGGATTTAATGAGCTTGTTGATGAGTGTGGCTGAGTCAACTGAGCCTGAAACGGTTACCTTTTGATGCTCTACCTCTATCTTCACGAGGCAAACTCCTGTTTTGGTCAAAACCAGACATCAAGAGTCCAAGATATGTAAGTAGAAATGTTTGCATGTGTAAAACAAAGTTTTAGAGAGAGAGAGAGAGAGAAAGCAGAAACCTTCGATCCTCTGAAGAAGTTTCTTGACTTTCTGGTTACAACCTTCACAATGGATGTTGACTCTGAGGGAATATGTCTGTATTTTTCAATGGAAAGATTAATGCAAAGTAAAAAAAAAAAAAAAAAAAGGGTAAGAAAATGGGGAAGTCTTGATTAAAAAGTACCTGGATCTTTAGGAGCTTAAAGTCTTCATCTTTAGTCATGGCTCAAGGAAGAAAGAAGAAGAGAAATGTGTAAAGCGGAGAGAAGGGGATTTTGGTAACTTTTAAGCTTTGAAAGAAGAAGCTCAGTTTTTTTTGAAGTAGGCAATTGAGTGGAGGCTTTGGGTTTTAGAGACTTTTGCTCTGAAATCTGAAACGATGTTGAGTGAGTGAGGGAGTGAGACTGACACCAAAAAGTAACAGCGACCTGACCATTTCCCTCATTAAATTTCTGAATACTGGAGTTTAAAATTGCATTCGAACAAAAAAAAAACATTTAAGAAGGCATTTAAAATACTTATTATAGTTAGTTATTTAGTACTTCCAAGTATTTATAAACTATAATATTAATGAAATTTAAAATTTATTTAAAACGATTTGGAAAACCTAGAGAAATTGAAAAATTGTCAGAAGAGTGCATGCATGAAGAGTCGGGCCCAACGGTCTATGTCTAGTCAGTGTTTGCCTTCTCCCACACTCTTCTCGAGCTTCTTCCTCTCTTTCCCCAACTTTTTCTCCTTTTTTATATTTATTATATTATATTATTATCCTTTTTTACATTATTAATTTATTTATTTTCTTTATTAATTCCCGCGTGCAACATTTTCTTCTACTATTATTTTCTTTTCCACCATGTTATGAATTTGGTTTTATTTTGTTTTAAGATAAAAAATTTACATGCAAAACAAAAAATGCATACTGTAAGATTTCGGCACTTAGATAAATATAGTATGGGCCGAAAGTGAAAACTGAGGCCCATTCCTTATTGGCCCATGAAAGAATGAATGATTTGTCTGTTCAATGTTGTTCCTTTGAACCCACCTCACTTTAATTTTATCCCTCATTCAAATAAAAGAATCGTAATGGGATGTAATTTACCTCTCGAAGGATTTTATACTTGATCTAATGTGAGTTTACAAACTATACATATGATGACTACGTTATGTTTTATTATTTATTCTAATATATATATTTTTTAAACTTGATATCTTATGGCTGAAATTCATGATATCTTGAAACTTGTAGAAAACCTAATATTCTTGCTATTTAAAATGTCTACAATGGTCAAATAAAAACCAGAATGATATTTGTAGATGGTGGGATTCGTTCTATGGTTTTGATCCAGAGGAAGTAGGGGTGGGACGGATCGGATATCCGGAAAATTTTGGGATATCCGGATCCGAATCCGCCGGATCGGAGTTTTAATGATCCGGATCCGGGGTTTTCGGATATTTGGATTTCGGATATCCGCCTAGATATATCTGCGGATATCCGGATCCAAATCCGTAAAAAATATATATATTAAAGATAATGATAAAATTAAATTTTTATATAATATTTTGTAAAAAAATATGTTATTATAAAAAAATATTTAATTTTTATTTAAATTATTTATATATATACATGAATCTCAATATATTAAAAAAATTATTAATAAAATATAAATTTTTAATATATTTAAAGGATCCGGATATCCGGACCTTATAATTTAACTATTCGGATCCGGTTTTGACGGATCCAAAATTTTACTATCTGGATTCGACCCCTCATATATCCGGATTTTCGGAGCGGATCTCAGATCCCGGATAATAATTTCACCCCTAATAGGAAAAACAGCACCACCGAACTATGCCACCTTAATATATATTTTCTTTACCACACAAAATTAATAATCAAATGTTTTTCATCTACAAGAAACGAATTTAACCATCCACAATAAATATACTAATTTGAAATACACATGACCATCATATATAGCAACTATCATCTTGGTTTTTTTGTTTAAAAATCTATTAAGAAACTCGAAATCATAATCTACAACTTTTTGTTAACTATATACATAACAAAAAATTACGATATAAACCACTCATATATCAAAACAATAGATTTGGAAGTTGCCACATACACTAGTCCAATATATGTTCCCTACACGAAAGATCTAGTTACCAAAAAATCAAATTAAGATGATTCGTATTGATCACATGATTTTGTTAGATCCATAGCCAACATAACATAACATAACTCTTGATGTAAACTGCACATTTAGACAAAAGATCCTTTTCTCTCTTTTTTTTTTTTCTCCGCCTTCTCTCTTCTTCTTTTTCACAGATCCTTTGACTCCGGTGGTCGCGTCCGACGACTTCTTTAGCGTATGGTCATTCGCTTCGTTTGGTGAAGTTGTGTTCTTTGTAGGTGATGGAGTTCACCGGAGGGTTCCTTCCGGCGTGGTGGCTCTGTATCTCGATGGTGGCTCTGTATCTCGATGGTGGCGACGTCGTGGTTGTACCGGTTTGGATGTGCGTCGATGGTACGGCTCTGCCGCGTACACCAGCGCTTGTGCCCATCGGTTCTTACCCAGCGCCTGATGTCCCTTTTGTCTGTTTTTGTTTGCTTTGTGGTTGTAATCAGTTTTCTTTTCCTTGTGGTTTTGGATCTGGTCGTTTTGCGCCTCTGATTTTTGAGATCTGTTGGTTTTGTCCAAAAATCGTTCAATCCTATTTGGCTTGCGTTTTGCTGCTCTTTTGGGTGTCTTTTCTACAGTATTTGCTTCAGATCTGGTCATTTTCATGCACGGCAGAGGTGGTCCTCAATTGGTTACTTTTCCGTCTCAGATGTGGAGTTTTCACCATCGTTGTCAACTTCTCCTTGCGTCTATCTCTCAAGATGAATAAATTACGTCTCAAGTGATGTTTGTTTTCGTCATTGTCGCTTCAGTGGCTCTACTAAGCAGTATAATGAGGTTCCATTGGCGTCGCATCCGCTTTATTCCTACGTTAGAGGACTCTAATTTTGAATCCGGTTGGGTGTTGCTCTAGTCTCAGATCTGAGTTATTATTTTTGGATCTTTGGTTTTTCGGATTGTATTCTAGTAGGTCTTTGTTATCTTGTGTAATTCGATCGCAATTGTTCAATAAAATAAAATCCAGCGTTAAAAAAAAAAAAAAAAAAAAAGCACATTTCAATATTATATCATCGGTTTCTGGTTGGATAGTCATACTCCGCCGTGATTAGTGTTCCAAGTCGAATATTTAGCCGTTAATGTCCGACACCATACACATTGCAATTGAACAGAAGCTCCTTAACCCTGGGCCTTACCTGGTCGAAACATCTTATCAGCATCAACGAAACTTTGACTCCAAGTTTCCAAGTCTTCAATGTCTAGCTATCTTCTATGCCACGCGTTTGCTGTGTTACTCCTCGTCAGTCCATTTGTTTTGTGTCTTTTTACGTTTTCACATGCCATAATAGATTTTCAAGAATGTTGGGGTCGTAATTAATAATTAGTCAAGTCATCACCCGAACAATGATCGTATTATCATATTTAGTTCTCGCTGACAAAAAACAAAAAGATGATGTATTTAGTTATTTTCTCGTTCCTAGGTGGTTGATGCTACATCGAATTTGATTTTGAGATATAACTGTAATACCGTAAAATATCGGATTGAAAACTTGAGATTAATTCAACGATTATAAACGATACAACAAAAAACGAATTGAGAAAAAAACATTCGAGACAGAGCTATTCCATGATAAAATGGAGACACGGAGTCGAGATATGATCTCTTTCCTTAATTCAATAAATCCCCCGTAGTGATACATAACTGTAGGATTTTTGAATCCCATGATACAACCGTGGCGAGACCGTTTCACACTCACTTGAAAGCGGAATCTACGAACTATATACTACGATATACTTTTGACGTAAAAACTTACGATTAAAGACAAAGAAGAATACGAGGGAGAGAGTTGTTCTTGTTGAACAATGATTTTCGGTGTGTTTGAAATGAAGAGATGAAGGCCGTATTTATAGGCGAGAAGGAGAGCGTCGATGATGCACGCCATGACGCACCGAGCACCGGTGGCACGCAAGGTGGCATTGATGACACATGCCGTAACGCACGCACACCGGTAGCACCGCAAGGTGGCGCGCAAGGTGGCGTTCAAAACACGGAAATCGTGACACAACGGCATGAGTCATAGGGAACTGATGGTGACATAACGATGACAAGATTTGTTTTCCGTATCAGTGGTAAACCGATATACGGGAAAAAATTCTTAGTTACGCTGGATTAAACGTTCAATTTTGAGACAAAACGTTTGTAAAAATTTGTCCCAAAAAAACTTCTTATTGGGCCGCTGGCCCAGACCACGAGACCACGAGCCCGAGCCCGGCTATGCTAGGCGGCGGCGGCGCGCGTGGGGCTCCCCATCCTCTCATTAACACACCAAGGGTGTTAGCCTTTTGAACAATGATTAATGTCCATCCATATATATACATGAGAATTTTCCCCATTGTTTCCAACGTAGGACAAATACACACACAATTCATTTAGCCTACATGAGCTATTTCTCTTCACTTACATCTATTTAATAAGCCCACTAAGACTTCTTAAAACTGCTCCAGGAATCCCCCACATGAATAGAAATAACTCTAAACATATGAAGACTCGATATACTTGACAGACTATTCTGACTAGACATAACTGACTAGACAGACTTTACTAGACAGAAAACAGTCAAGAGTATAAACGAAAATTCAATGTATCTGAGATGGTAGCGTTTTTCAGCCTTGAACTAGTCATTGTTATAACTGTCGGGTGTACTAGGCCAGAAGGTGAACATGATGTCTTGAACCCCCCGGACTTTGATGTAACCCGAGACAACAACTATAACACAACTTCATTTCTCGTAGAACTAAGTTCTCTAGTGTGTTCATTTTGGCCTTGAACATGCCTGGTTAATCATGAGTGAACTTGGAAAATATAGATTCAATATCATTTTCCTAGAAACGGCCATATTTCACACTCATAAGGTGATTTGCCATTAGCTTGTATTTTTTAAGGGGTATCCTGTAATACTCCAGATATTTTACAAAGCTTGGACTTAAATCATTAAAAGCTTACGCTTATCCTGAAAACATACAAGTAGCACTGTTTATCATCATGGGAACTACGAAGAGACAAAGTCTCACAGTGCTCTTAGTAGATTTAGTTTGACTTAGTTTTCCCTTTGAATTTACTTCTTGGGATCTCCAGTCATGTAGGTGGGGTTACCGCCAAACCTCCTCTTAAGTCATAGGCTTTAATCCCATCCTCTTGATGATTTAACAACTTGATCTCGTGATAAACCTTTAGTGAACGGATCCGCTAGGTTTTCGATTGATTTGATGTAATCTATTGTGATTACACCACTTGAGATCAAAAGTCTAATGGTTTTATGACGTCTTCTTATATGACGAGATTTATCATTATAAAGATTACTCAGTGCTCGAGCTATAGCCGATTGACTATCACAGTGTACTCGTAATGCTGGCACTGGTTTCTCCCACATTCTGCTTCCTCTACGGCTTTGTCTAGCGCAATAAACTCAGATTCCATGGTTGATCTGGCCAACAGAGTTTGCTTGGTAGATTTCCACGACACTGCTCCACCACCAAGCGTAAAGACATATCCACTTGTGGATTTTGAGTTTTTGGAGTCGGAAATCCAGTTTGCGTCACTGTATCCTTCTAAAACTCTTGGTTCTTTACCAAAATGTATACCATAAGTTTTAGTATGACGTACATAGTCCAATGCTCTTGTTATGGCTTTCTAGTGTGTATGTCCTGGATTATTCGTGTAGCGACTCAGTACATTGACTGCGTGCGCTAAATCGAGTCTTGTACAATTGGTTAAGTACATTAGACTTCCGATTACTCGTGCATATTCCAGTTGTGACACCGCTTCACTTGTACTTTTTGTTAGGTGAAGTTGAGAGTCAACAAGAGTTTTTGCTGTCTCATTTGAGTAGTCGTTAAACCGCTGAAGGATCTTTTCAGCATAATGTGTTTGTGATAGAATGATTCCTCCAGATTTCTAGTGATCTTAATGCCTAGAATGACATTAGCAAGTCTCATATCTTTCATATCAAACTTACTGCCTAGCATGTTTTTCGTTCGATTGATCATGTCTTTATTGCTACCAATAATGAGCATATCAGCAACGTACAAACAGAGCAAAATATATCTGTGAGGAGTAATTTTGATGTATATGCATTTATCACATTCATTTATACTGAAACCATCTGACATTATTACGTTGTCAAATTTTTCATGTCATTGTTTTGGAGCTTGCTTGAGTCCATACAACGACTTTACAAGTCGACATACTTTGTGTTGTTGTCCGGGGACAACACACACTTCAGGTTGTTTCATATAAATCTCCTCTTCTAAATCACCATTTAGAAAGGCAGTTTTCACATCCATTTGATGGATTTCTAGGTTTCTTAATGCTGCTAAACTAATCAGCATTCGAATAGAAGTTATTCTCGTTACCGGAGAATAGGTGTCCAAGAAATCCATGCCTTCTTTTTGCCAGAAACCTTGCACCACAAGCCTAGCCTTGTACTTATCGATTGAGCCATCGGTTTTCAATTTTGTTTTGAAAATCAATTTACACCCTAGGGTTTTAAATCCTTGTGGTAAATCGGTTATCTCCCATGTATGGTTTTGCATAATGGAGTCGATTTCACTATTGACGGCTTCATTCCAAGAAGGTGCGTCTGGTGTAAACATGGCTTCAGTGAAACTTCGCGGTTCATTCTCTAAAAGAAAGACCATTAAGAAGTCTTCACCATAAGATTTTTTCTTACTAGCTCTTTTGCTACGTCTAGGTTCATCTGCAACCTCTTCTGCATCATCCAAAGATGTGCCAGAAGTGCTCGCCTCATTTACAGAGGTAATTGCATCTTTTTCTTCACAAGTTCGTTTCTGATTTTTATCTTTACACGGAAACATGTGTTCAAAGAAAGAAGCATTCCTTTATTCCATGATTGTATTAACATGGATATATTGTATGTCTGATTTATGAACCAGAAACTGATAAGTACTACTGTTGTGTGCATATCCAACGAAAATACAATCCACCGTTTTAGGTCCAATTGTGACCTTTTTAGGAAGTGGTACTTTTACTTTCGCGAGACACCCCACACTTTCAGGTATTTGTACGAAGGTACAACACCTTTCCAAAGTTCATATGGTGTTTTACCAGTGACTTTGTGTGGTATTTTGTTGAGGATATCATTGGTGGTAAGCAACGCTTCCCCCCCACATGTTTTGGGGTAACCCATATTCCTGCAACATTGCATTCATCATCTCTTTAAGAGTTTGGTTTTTTTTGTTCCGCAACTCCGTTAGATTCATGTGAATAGAGAGCGGTCGTTTTATGGACAATTCCATGTTATTTACAGAACGCATTAAATGGTCCATCATATTTGCCTCATCTATCACTTCGAACTACTTTTATAGTTCTATCGAGTTGGTTTTCAACCTCGATTTTATATTCCTTGAATTTTTACAAGGCTTCATCTTTGCTTCGTAGCAAATAGATGTAACAATATTTTGTATTATCATCTATGAAAGTCACAATATATTTTTTACCGCCTCGAGTTTGAACAAATTTTAAATCACACCAATCTGTATGAATTAAACCAAGAGGTTCGGTTGTTCTCTCNGTAAGCAACGCTTCCCCCCACATGTTTTGGGGTAACCCATATTCCTGCAACATTGCATTCATCATCTCTTTAAGAGTTTGATTTTTTTGTTCCGCAACTCCGTTAGATTCATGTGAATAGAGAGCGGTCGTTTTATGGACAATTCCATGTTATTTACAGAACGCATTAAATGGTCCATCATATTTGCCTCCTCTATCACTTCGAACTACTTTTATAGTTCTATCGAGTTGGTTTTCAACCTCGATTTTATATTCCTTGAATTTTTCCAAGGCTTCATCTTTGCTTCGTAGCAAATAGATGTAACAATATTTTGTATTATCATCTATGAAAGTCACAATATATTTTTTACCGCCTCGAGTTTAAACAAATTTTAAATCACACCAATCTGTATGAATTAAACCAAGAGGTTCGGTTGTTCTCTCTACACGAGGGGATGGAGTTTTTGTGAGTTTTGCATGTATGCATACTTCACATTTCTCTTTACTTGTTATGTAAGCCGGGATTAGGTTTAAGTTCATTAGTCTTTTTATCGACTTAGAATTAACGTGTCCTAACCGTTCATGCCAAATGTTAAATGACTGAAGCAAATAAGCAACTGGATCTTTCTCATTAATGGAAATGTTTGAAACAGATTCAACAATAGAAGTTACAACATTAGAAGTCGATGCTTCATTATTACGAATGACTGTCATAACACACATCTTGATCAGGCCATTCTTCACGTACCCTTTGCCTAGGTACGCTCCATACTTCTTTAGAACCAGCTTGTCGGAGTCGAAGTAGACAACAAATCAGAGTGCCGGAGATCAGATTCTTTCTCATGTCTGGGACATGCTTCACGTTTTAAAGGATGACTTCCTTTCCCAAAGTCAGCTTTAACACCACTTTCCCACGACCAGCAATCTTGGAAAATGTGGAGTTCCCCATAAAGAGCTGCTCCTCTGACTTGCTCTTCTGATACATGCTAAACATGCGCCTATCAGTGAATATGTGGGTTGTGGCACTTGTATCATACCACCACTCCATCTGGTTGTCATCAACCATGTTGGCCTTTGTGAGGTTGGATTGGCCATTCCCAGTGTTTTTGGGTTTGCTCCTACGCACGTCAACTTTGTGGCCAATTTTATCACACTTGTGGCATTTTTCTTTGAACTTCTGTTCAGTCAAGCCCTTCTTCTTGAAGTTTGTGGAATGGGTAGGTTTCAGATTTGGCTTAGCCGCGGCGTTGCCTTTACCTTTCCCTTTGAACTTGTGTTCAGCCATGTTTACGTCGTAGTCACGACTTTGAAGGCTAGTTGAGGTTCGGTTCCTAGCCTCTATTTGCAAACGTGTGACTAAGTCTTCGAGAGACAAAGCCTTTCGCTTGTGCTTCAAGTAGTTCTTGAAGTCCAGCCAGCTCGGAGGAAGCTTCTCAATGAAGCAATTAACTGTGAAGATCTCACAGATCCACATTCCTTCCGCCGCTATCTCGTGGCAAAGGAGTTGAAGAGCTTCAACTTGCTCCATCATTGGTTTGGAGTACACCATACAGAAGTCAAGAAACTTTGCGGTTGCGAATTTCTGACATCCGGCATCAAGAGCTTTATATTTCTTCTCCAAAGCGAGCCACAAGTCCTTGGAGGATTTAGACTGACTGTACACCAAGTACAATGGGTCGATTAGATAGCCCAGGATCCAGCCTTTGCACAAGAAATCCCCTTGGGTCCATGCATCAACGCTTGCCAGAGTGAATGCGTCAGTGTTCCCAGGTTGAAGGATTGGTTTATCCTCTTTGAGAAACTTGTCCAGCTTCAGTGTGGTCAGAAAGAAATACATCTTATGCTGCCATGTTTTGAAGCCTTGTCCATCGAATTTCTTCGGCATCGGTCCTGTAGTGACCGTGTTTGAATGGACTACTCGGTTGGCATTGCCAGTTGATCCTTCATCAGTCGCATCAGCAGCTAATGCGGCATCTAGAGTTGGAGGTCCATCAATGTTCAGACCGAGAAGACCGTCAATGACGTTGTCATTTTCATCAGCCATAATTGCAAGTCTGTTCAACACAAGAACAAAACGAGAATTAGAATAATTTCAAGTAATTAAAATTAAACACATGATTTAATATGCTAAACAAGCGTTTAAATCGTTATATCTCAAAGAAAAGTATTTTTAAAACATTTTGCGGAATCACTTAAGAAGCGTTCGCAAACACTGTTTCCGTTTTCCTTATTTACGGGAAAAAGATGGAAAGCTCCGGATCTTATCCGTTTCCTTACCGTTTCGCAAACTCGCTTATAAAGCATTCGTGGAAACGTTGTGTTTAACCGTTTCAAGAACGATTCGCGGAAACGCTAAAGAGCGGATCGCAAATCCGTTAAGAAAGTGGATAACACAATTTTGGGATTCTTTTAAAAGAAAACCGATTTGAAATCGTTTTAAACAAGTTGACAAATTCTCAATCCGATTTTAGTGATAGACTAGAAGCGGATTTATTGAATTAAAATTGTAATACCGTAAAATACCGGATTGAAAACTTGAGATTAATTCAACGAATATAAACGATACAACAAGAAACGAATTGAGAAAAAAACATTCGAGACAGAGCTATTCCATGATAAAATGGAGACACGGAGTCGAGATATGATATATTTCCTTAATTCAATAAATCCCCCGTAGTGATACGGAACTGTAGGATTTTTGAATCCCAGGATACAACCGTGGCGAGACCGTTTCACACTCACTTGAAAGCAGAATCTACGAACTATATACTACGATATACTCTTGACGTAAAAACTTACGATTAAAGATAAAGAAGAATACGAGGGAGAGAGTTGTTCTTGTTGAACAATGATTTTCGGTGTGTTTGAAATGAAGAGATGAAGGCCGTATTTATAGGCGAGGAGGAGAGCGTCGATGACGTACGCCATGATGCACCGAGCACCGGTGGCAACGCAAGGTGGCACGCAAGGTGGTGTTGATGACGCATGCCGTGACGCACGCACACCGGTGGCACCGCAAGGTGGCGTTCAAAACACAGAAATCGTGACACAACGGCATGAGTCATAGAGAACTGATGGTGACATAACGATGACAAAATTTGTTTTCCGTATCAGTGGTAAACCGATCTACGGAAAAAAAATTCTTAGTTTCGCGGGATTAAACGTTCAATTTTGAGACAAAACGTTTGTAAAAATTTGTCCCAAAAAGAACTTCTTATTGGGCCGCTGGCCAAGACCACGAGACCACGAGCCCAGAGCCCGAACCCGACTAGACTAAGCGGCGGCGACGCGCGTGGGGCTCTCCATCCTCTCATTAACACACCAATGGTGTTAGCCTTTTGAACAAAGATTAATGTCCATCCATATATACACATGAGAATTTTCTCAATTATTTCTAATATAGAACAAATACACTCACAATTCATTTAACCTACATAGACTATTTCTCATTACTCACATCTATTTTAATAAACCCACGAATACTTCTTAAAATTGTTTCAACAATAACTCATATAAGTCAGGTACTTATCGAGAGTAACAGGTGTTATAATTTTGTCAACTCGGGTAGTTTTTTTTATTAAGAAATACGATTCTTGTTTTCTTTTGTTAGTTTCGATCAGAAATATAATTACTTCACCCGACTTCCGACATATGCGTTCGACTCAGCGGTCAATGGCATATATACTCTTTCTAATGAGACTAGTCTTTAGTTTTATAGTGGTCATATTATAACTTATAACTTGTGATAAAGAAAACATTCCATTATAAACTATTAAATACAAGATTTTACCTTTGATATCAATCAATAAAACTTAATATTTCAACCAACCACACAAAATGTTAAATTTTCATCTAGCGAGGTAGATATTTTTTAGAAAAAGTACAATAAAGTAAACTAATGGCACAAGTTTATTATTTTCTTAACCAACCACGCAATATTATTAGAAACAATTAATACAACTTGTCCCCTTACAAAAATAATGATAGTATAGTTTATATCCAAATATATGCTATGTTCCAAAAATTTAATAACCACATACAAAAATAAGCAATTTAATTGCATGCATTTTGAATTGTATTTACTACTTTTCAATAAATATTATTAACTAACAAATATCTTATCTTCTTCTTATCCAAAGACATCATCAGCGACATATCTACTACCACCGAGGAACAATACCATTAATTACGTAGAGATACAATGGGACCCATACAAATGAATATTGACCGTTGGATCTTACACGTGTCAGACTAGTGCATGTATGGAATATAATTGTGTGTTGTCTGGCTTTTTACTTGCCAAGGATTTCTCCAGCGTCATAGAATCTTTCAACTTTTTATAAACCAACCACCGCCTCCACAAAACTTTTACTAGTACCTCGAGTGAAAGCAAAATTTTGGTCTAGGATAGTTATTTAAATACAAATTTTATTCGACAGGGTATGAACTATGAATTTGATTCTACTATTATATACTTTTATGTACTCATAATATATTTGGATATAACTATACTATAATTATTAACACCAAAAAAAAAAACTATACTATAGTTATTCACCGCCATGCCTAATCCTTAATTTAATCACGGAGTATTTTTTTGGATAAAGAAGAATGCCACCGTTAGTGACTTCTCACACCGAACGAACAAAACATTTCACAGTTCATGTGTATAATATTATTAATATGGTGGTGTTTAATCTCTAGGTTACCATTTGAATTCAGGTCAAGGTTTCTAATTTTTAATATTAGTAATCCAAATAAAACCGAATGCAAAATCAATTAAATATACTAGTGTGATCACTACATCACATCCGAATTTAAATTCGTTAGCGTAAAAACTAACAACAAAAATATAATAATAATACTTTGGTTGATTTGGTACCATCTCTGTTTAACTAATTCAGATCCGCTTTTCAATCGAATTTATGTTTGAATTATAAATATATCAATGATATTATCTTTGTTCTGATATAGTTTAGAGCTTTAGATTCAATTATTAGTTTCCTGGATATATTAATGAAAACTTGGTTTATGTTATTTTTCTAGCTCGCACATATCAGTGTGGTTTATCGAGGCCTATATAAGGTTCATCTCAATCCAATGCTTCCGAGACACAAATCTTAAGTTAATTTTGTTTTTTTGGTTTTAATGTTAAGAATCTTAAGTTAAATTTTGCTTGAATGCCGTATAAAACACAATTAAGCAGGCTAATTTCTTTATATAAAACAAGTAAAACTATATAATTTAGATAAATAGTCATAAGTAACTAAACGCAAAGTATGAAAATAACACATGCATATAGTACTTTTATATTTTCATAACGACTATAACTTATAGTCTATAAGTTGCTTTGTTTATGACTCTACACAAGAACAAAAAAAAGTCTCGATACAAACTATATATCTTTTCATAACGACTATAAGTTGCTTTGTATATGACTCTACACAAGAACAAAAAAAAGTCTCAATACAAACTTAATATAAAAAAGAAATTATACCGTGCAATTAAGTACTAAACTCATTCACATGACGGTGCAGGCGTTAGGGTTCTCGTCGCTGAAAAGGGACATGAGCTTATCGTCCGTACCTCCCGGCTGCGCCTGAGCCTGCTCCGACTTCCTCACAAAACCCGATGGGGCCCTCTTGTCGTAAGCTCCAGCTGCGTACGGATAAGCCACCATTGTGTACGGAACGTACGGCCACAACTCAGCTTTCTTCTTCCCAGTGCTTTGCACTCTCTTCAACACTTTCTTAGGATCCACGTAACCACTTACCGTCACTTTGTTCATCTTTCTATTCACTTCCACAGATTTTGCTCCTTCAAATTAAAACAACAGCACGAGTGGTGTATAATATATATTAGTAAGGCCGTGTTTGGTTGATTTGGAAAGGGAGTTACGTTTGACACGTCAGATTACATAAACCGTGGCTATTATATATTACGGTAGTGAGTAAAAGTTTATAGTTTCTTATATGTGGTATGCATAATTACGTGTGGGTGATAATTTACTTGTAACACAATTATTTTTTTTTTTTTTCAAAAAAAACACAATTTTATTTGCCCTAATTAATACGAAAGGCGAGTGCTGTTTGACTATAGGAGCATATTGACTTGAGGATCGAACATTCGAACCTTTCATGGAGGAAACAGCGTTCTTGATTTTGCGTTCGCATCCATCACAGTCTATCTTCACCTTTATATTCACCGTCTGCTCTTAAAAAGGTTTAAAAATTAATAAACGAGGAAATTAACAAGAGGTGAATGTTAAAAAATAAATAAAAAATTAACAGGAGGTAAAACGGCGTCGTTTAGGGATTTTAATTACCTGCGTGACTTTATGCTTCTTCCGTTTTCGTATTGGAACGTAGAAATTGTCTGAAAGATAGTCAGAGAGAAAATCCAGGGCTCCCATGTTTACTGTCCTAGAGAGAGAGAGAGAGAGTAATGGATCCTATGGGAGTATTATATATATATAGGGAAGTTTGGGGGTGGTGGATATTATGTTCCGAGTATTAGCAAACACACATTATTTAACATATTGATGAATTGAACATTAATTGAATGTCATTAGGTGTAACGATATAACTATTTAATCTTGGAGGCTAGGTGTCGACATATATATATATATATATATATATTTATTTATTGATGTGCTCCTCCAAAATATTTCCAGGCGGACAACGAGGCCGTTTCTAAAAGTTCCTTTCACTCATCAGGTCATTTTCTGATGCATGGTCAATTATTTGTGCTATTTAAAGTTAACTTGTTTCTAGAAATATTTGATCATGATCGAAGGTCGATAGTTCGACTGGAAATATATATATGAGTAATCCAAAAGATTATCGGATCGAGTGATAGCTGAAACTGGTAAAAATATTAAAGACTGATTCGGGTATAAGAAATATACATGCTTTGTCCCAAAATCTCATGGTTATCAAAAAAAAATTGGATTACATAATTTACTATATAGCTTCAACTTATGTAATTTATCTGGCGAAAAATGCTACGGGCTTTGTCCCAGAACCTCCGGGTTATCAAAAAAAAAATTGGATTATATAATTTACTATATAACTTCAACTTATGTAATTTATCTGGCGAAAAATGCTACAAATTTGATAAACTGCTTTCTACCGATTGGCTGAAAAAAGTCGATCCGGAAATCAGATCGGTGATACAAAATTAAAAAAGACAAAAGAAACCATTACTTAAATTAAGCGAGTTTGAGTTGAAAAGAAAATAAGGCGATTTCGATGTGAAAAACAAATAATGAGGCGATTTCAAATAAATGGCAGAGCATCCGTCAATTAAACCAAACAAGTCCGACTAATATTTTGAAACTTTTTATGTAAAAAAAAGTTTTTTACTGTCAATTAAACAGCTGCTCGTTTTATAAGTTACCAATTGAAATCAATTGGAACTGGAGACAGACAGTGTGGATTTCTAATTATCTTCCAAACATGCATGCGATGAAGACTATGATGTATCTGCAAAGAAAAAACATATTGAGTATGTAATTACTGCTCTTTGACTTTAATTTTAACTTAGGATCGATATTATTGTGGTGTACCACGCAAGAGGCAATTGTGACCCACACGAATACAAAATAATTGAAACATATTACATATATTATATACAGTAAACAAAATGGAGCCCACCTCCCGGTATTGAAATCTAAAATACATATATCTGGAAACTTATCAACCAATGCAGGAGATGCATGCATTTTACATTTTTTCCTATTCTATCGCGATTGCTTTTGTCATAGTATTCATCCAAAGATCTTGTGGTATTTAAATATATCAGGATAGTTTTTTTTTTTTTTGGTAGCAAGATGTAATTTTAGGTTTTTAATCTTGACTTGTCCATATGACCGAACGTAACTTTTCTTCTTAGGTTTAGCAAGAGCAATATTGTAGAGTAGAGCAAGTTTTTTTTTACTTGTCCATATGAAATTTTTTTTTTCTTGCCGTTGTATTATAAACATATGAAACTAGATAACTCCTAAACTACTTAGGATATATATATATATATATTCTCTATCTTTATCTACACAATATTACATCAAAACTAAAACATACAAATACTTTGAAATTTAGTTGTCTTGCAAAGCCTCACGAACTGAATAATAATCTACTACGATATGTTTGATTCTTATCACCGAATTGACTGCTATTATATAGCAGTTTAACTATCGCAAAAAAAAGTTATGTCGGTTCACGATGTCATGTTCCAAAATCAGTTAAAAACGTCTTTATCCACTTCAATTCACCTGTAGCAACCGCCATTGCACGGTACTCACTTTCTGAATACAAGCTAGAAATCGTCTTTTGAATATTTGTTTTCCAAAAAAACTGGAGTCTCTCCAAGAAAAACGTTATATATAAGCACTCAAAAATCGCCAGATGGAATGACATGTAACCCAGTCCGAGTGTCAATAAACATTTACTCGTACATGGCTTTTGGCTTTAAGCAGAATTTCTTGCCCAAAACAGCTTTTGATGTATCAAACATTCAAACTACTCAGTGTTGCTACTTCCAATTAATGCGTCGTTCGTGGCTCATGCATAACTTGAGACGATACATGTACGTGGTAGCACATTTCAGTCTGTGTAATTGTCAAATACAGCCACTTCCCTACTAGTCGATCTGTAATATCTTCAGGGTTTTGGGTCTTTACATTTTAGACCATCATCCGGAAGTACCTTGTGATTAGGTTTCATATGAAGTGAATTCGGTTTCATTTATATATGCATATATATGTCCACATATATAGTCGATTAATACCTGAAAAAAAATAATCATATAAATTTACTCTGTCATTGCTGTGAATCTTGTAACCTGTGGAACTCATGGCATTATTTACGCAAATTGAAGATGAATACTTATAATTTAATAGATTAATCAATTTGGAAAGTTATAATTTAAACACATAAGAAGTAAGAAGATAAAACTTGTTAGAAAATCATTTTTTTCTTAAACATTTCTGATTTAGAAAATTTATCCAATGTTTAACAGAAGTGTCGTGTCAAAGGATACACTTTTATTTGGTTACAAAGAATAATATTTTGTCTTCATTTTGTTTCCCACATTTTGCAATATCTTCATATATAGACTCTTATGTCACGTTTCTTATATTCGGTGGTATTTAATTATATACCAACAATAATAATCAGTGGTCACAGGATATTTTAAATTTACAGAGTTGATTGTGCGTAATTTTAACTTATCTGGAAAAATGGGGTTTGGGGAGATTAGGTTGAAATTTTGGTAAACGTCCCTTTTACCTGTTTGGTAATATCTTCTCTTTGTATTTACTTATATATTTAGTGGTGCAATGCAACTTGTGGATACGAATTATTAATAGTCGAGTAACTTGCGGAGACGAATTATTAATAATTCAATCGTATCGTATCATGCATACAATATATTCAAAATATATACTATAATAATATAATTTCGTAATTGTAAGTAATATATAGTTTGAAATTCATACGAAAAGATATCGGAATGGACGATACACTTGACGACAAAGGTCCTATTTAATACTCGTTACAAACCCAGTCTTTCACACTTTATATAAAAAAAAAAAACATCCAGTCTTTCACATCTTTTGAGTCACAAACATGACCTCATGTGTTTTACATTAATTGGTTGATGATTTGATGTTCTTATACTGAGTTTATCAAGAAACCACTTGTCAAAAACTCATCTTTTAAGTTTGCAAAACGACTAGTACGTTTTCTTGTTGACTAGGATTTAGGGTTAAGCAACTATATTGGGTATCGATTACGCATATATATAGGTTTTGAATCTTTTGATAATTTTCTCATCATGTAAAAGGTCACAACAGCTCTATGTATAAAACTTTGATCAATGCCTCAAATTCAGAGGTCAAATGAGAGAGCATTTTTTATTTGCCATTATCAGAGAAAATATTGCAAATTTTCTAATTTGAGGTTTATAAAAGTTATAGCAAGTAGAAATAGTTCAATCACTAATTGATCAAAATCATACACTAATCATGTTATGTGGATTTAAAATGTCTTTGATGGATAGTCAGAATGTCAAAATAGGCCCCATATTCAACATAGTCATAGAATCACTGAAGCCTAAAGTTCAAGGCCCAAAAGGCCAATACAACCCCAAAAGAAAGAGGTTTTATATACAGTAAACCAAACTCAATTTAAAATCAATTTTGGTGTAACCGAAGCGAATCGAACCATAGTTTTTTTTCATCTAAACCGAACCGCAAATAACTTGGTTATAGTTTGGACATATTTTCTTCACAACCGAAAAACCTGAATGTCGTCTCAAATCAAACGGACCTATTTCTAAATGGTTTTTTTTTTTTTTTTTTTTACAGAAAAATTTAAACTGTCTTGAGCCCAAAAAAATTTAAATTTCGACCAAAAAAAAGAAGGAAACACTGTAAGAATGTAAACTCAATACTCAAATGTTTTACAAGATCGCTGAACTACAAGATTAATCGTTTTCTTATAATAATGTTTATTAGATTACTCTTGAGTCTCTAATATGTACTATGCTGAATTTTCCAAAAACATTTGCACCTACAAAAATAGAAAAAGATCAATGTAAAACATCCAATGTTTTTTTACCACTCAGTAAATAAAAATATTTTCACACTGGTAAATACTGTATCAATTTTGCAATAAATTTCAAATCAAGATATTTTTTTGCTCAATTTTTTTTTTTTTGTCGCTCGTTTTAAAACCGACTTAATTCAAAACCGACTTACTAATATTTGTTCAAAACCGACTTAATAATGGATTAAGTAACGCACAAGCCAGGATAATGAGATTCTGATGGGATAAAGACAAATCCTTGTTTTCAAAAGAGGCCGATTCGTTCTTTTCAGTGGCCGGACAAACCCTAGCACCAACTCTCTCCGCCGTTAAATCCCAACTTCCCGGCGAGGATGAAGCGAATTGTGAGGATATCGTTCACCGACGCGGAGGCGACTGATTCTTCCAGCAGCGAAGACGACGAACAGACGAACAGCGAATTGCCGTCGCGCCGCCGAGGGAAGAGGTTCGTCAAGGAGATCGTCATCGACCCGTCCGATTCCGCCGATAATCTCGAGGTCGGCAAAACGAGGTTTAAAATCAGGATTCCGGCGAGGCTTCTCGCTGCGACGGGGAAGAAGAAGTTCCGAGGGGTGAGACAGAGGCCGTGGGGGAAGTGGGCGGCTGAGATCAGATGCGGCAGAGCTCACGGTGGGGATCGCAAGGGACGACCTGTCCGTCTCTGGCTTGGGACCTTTGAAACCGCCGAGGAAGCTGCTCTCGCTTACGACAACGCCGCGATTCAGCTGATTGGGCCTGACGCACCCACCAATTTCGGCCGCCCCAAGGTGGAATCTCCGGCGGTGAAGCAAGATTCCGACGCTGGCGCTTCCGCAGCTTCTCGGGAAGACGCCTGATTCTTCTGGTTAACCTTACCATCTTTGTAAATTGATTATCTTTCTTAACTTGAAGCCCTTTTGTACAAAGTTCTAATTTCTCATTCCAGATTCTTGGTTTATAATTGTACATTGTGATCTGATGATGTGTTCTTCATTGGGCAGAATTGGAATGAATATTGCTCGAATTTCTATATCGTTTTTGCCTTAATCGTCTTCTAGTTTCCTCTGGATTTACAGGAGAAACATATTGTTTCTTATAGGTCAAAGACACTTTTGCAACTTGGTTCAATCTCTTGATCTCTTTTGCTTATTCGACTCTGTAGCTAGTGCTTCACCTCGTCCAAGTTCATTAATCATAGTGACTTCATTGATCTTCATGAGGGTTTCTTGTTGATCCTGACTCTGCTTGGTCTAATTGTCACTCTCACCAACTAGAAAGAATTGATGCCTTTTAGACATGGAAAAAACCTGGTTCACTGCTGAGCCGGACCTCAATAGGACCCGCTTTGTCAAAACCAGATCAGACCGAAGCTGTTACACCACATCATCGCAGTTACCTAAAGCTGGTTCACAAGACCATCAGAACAGACTGAAGAGTATATTTTTCAGGTCATGTACTAACAATCATCACTTACTTTTGAACCAAACCATATAAAAACATCTTTCTATAACTGGATCCGTCACAACTTGTCAGCTAATAAAAACCCTCTCTTTTCGGTTGGAAGACAAATTCTCGGAGGGTTTTTCCGTAATAAACACTAGTCTCCTAATAAACGACGTCGTTGGGAACCGAAGTAAAGCTTCGTGCAAAACCCTTGGCTTACCAGTAGAGAGGCGACAAGAGTGGAAGGAAGACGAAAATGGGAAAATCAAAGAGAGAAGATCTCAATCAGTTTCTGATTGCTCATCTCAACACCATCTACGATACTCTCCAGGTAATTTTTCTTTGTTTCATGGTTTCGCAATGAATTAGAATTGTAATTAGACACAAATTATGGTAAATTTTTTTGTTGCAGTTGTTCGATCGAACAGCGTCTCCTACAGAGGAGAAAGTTAACTGGAGCGATGTTCTTCAGATGTCTGATCACCTCTCTAAACAAGCCACTATAGGTTATAGATAGAAAAAAACTTCTCGTTTTGGTTCCTTTTTAGTTGCGGTGATGCTGAAACTTTGTTTCGTTGTTTAATTTCTCGATTTTCTTTTGGTGGTTTTTGTTTTTCTCAACTTTAAACAGTGGGAATGCTATGGACTGGAGAAGCTCCAAAGGCTGAATCACTTAAGGAGACTATGGAGTCTTACTTCAACGCTCTTCAAGGCTTTTTGCTTTGTTGCCATGGAAGCACAGTTGGTGCTGGGCCTACACTTTCTTCAATCATACATGTCTCTGTCAAGCAAATCGTTGATTTCAGCTTCAGGTTGTTGCAGGGTTCCGTCTCCTTATACGGTAAATACGTTTATTCTCTTGTGGTTGTTCAGATTTCCAAAACCACAAAAGCTTAGATGGAATGTTCTATGCTCTTACTCAAGTATTGCCAACAATTATCATCTTCTAAACTCTTTTCTCATAGGGTATAGCCATAGTTTGACTTGCTTTTCGAGATATTTCTAGACTTCTAGTGAGTGATTAAGATTACATGCTCGTTGAAGCTTTCTTTTTTTTCCGGTGTATTTGAATCTGTTTTTACCAGAGGGATCATATGAAAAGGACAAGAAGCCTTCTATTCCGCAGCTTTCAGGAGCAGTTTGGGAAGCATGCTCGGGTTTCAAGAAGGTTCCTGCAACAAACATCATCGCAATTGGCAGAGCTATTACTCAGGTTGCGGTTTCCATGAAGGATGTTCTCAGGGAGATGAAAGAAGTGAAGCCAGCTTGTCCTTCACCTGAGGTTGAGGCATCTGGTGATAATAACACAGATGATGATGATGATGACGATTTAGGCGATGATTTGTCTCCTGAAGAAATGGAAGTTGCTCAAATGGTTGCTGAGATTGTTTCTGAGATGATCATGGTGATAAAAGAACTCATCCGAGTTATCACCGGGATGATCAAGCTGGAGAATCCAAAAGATAACAGCGGGTTTGTGGACTCACTAGAGAAGCTACTGAAGCTGTGTCAAGGAACAGGAGTACAAATCGATGAGCTTGGAGCTTGCGTTTATCCACCGCAGGAGATAAACAAGATGAAGCAAACGGTGAAGATAATACAGGGAAATCTCGATGAAGTTGAGGCTGAAGTTGGAGGTTTGAAGAGTTCTTCAGACGCCTTTTCCGGAGCTTGCAGAAAGCTTCGAAACTCGATGAAGCACATGGAGACTGAATTGGACAAAAGATGTGAAGCTGCAGTAATTGTTGAAATGCAGAATGTTGCTCTTGGCAGTTAGAGAAAGTTTGGATTTTGCAAAAATTTCTTTTAAGTTTCATCTTTTTTGTCTTTTCGGTTCTGTCGGAAAGTGGCATGTGTCTTTTAACATTCATGTAAGGGACCCTTCATGAATCATGTAATATGTATTTGTTCACTGTGTTGCATACATTTCCTAAATTTTAGAGATATGTAACTTAGATTTTGTTTTTGTATCTTCCCAACTTGCAAAAAATAAGAATCTCATTTTGGAAATTAGATATTGAGAATAGATTTCGAACATTCTATAGACAAGATCATGTGAAAGTAGCTAACTACGTGAGACTTTAGTGTTAAGGGACAAGTAGGTAATATCACATGATAATGTTTTTCAAAACCGGATAGCAATCGGTGACATTTTTGGGGTCGTGGTTCAACCGGTTGGAACCTTGGTTTTCTATTTTTTGTTACTTAAAAATATATTGTACGTAAATTTCAGTTTGATTTTAGAACGGAAAGTTGAGCACAGAACCGAATTCAACGGTTTTGTCAGTGGTTTAACGGTTTTGTACAAAATACAAACCGGATGGCAGATTGGGTCGCAATGGAACCGGTTCGGTTAAGAGAACAATTGAGATAAAACCCTTCTTTTGGTAGCCTCCGGGAGATGATCGCCGACGCCCACGGGAGGGGAGAGATGGCACAAGGCTTCGTGGAAAATTAATGGCCGCTCCTCCTTCTCCTCTTGGATCTTTGGAAAACCCAGAAAAAAATTCTCTTGATCCATTCGATTTTGTTCCTATGTGTTCCTCTCTGTTTCTTCAATGATCCTATGTCTCCGTCTCTGTCTCAGAGCTTCGAGATCTTTCTTCTCTACTTCTACTGCCAACAACAGCGTCACTGTCTCTAAGCTACGCTTCCTCTTTCAATTCTCTACTCTCCCTGCTCATCCAGCTCCGTCCTCCTCCAATCTCGAGTCCTATTTCGCTAATCTCATTTTGACTTCCCACGGGTATAATCCGAATCGCAAGTGGTCTTCCCATCAGTTTCGTCTCCTCCTCACTGACCCAGATTTGCTTATTAGAGTCCTCAATATGATTCGAGAAAAGCCCGAGATCGCTTATCATTTCTTCAAGTGGCTCCAGCATCAGCGCGATGTCAAGCAGTCACTGCAAGCCTTCGCTGCGGTGCTCGAGATCTTAGCGGAGAATGATTTGATGAGTAAAGCGTATTGGGTTGCTGAGAGGAGCATCGATCTTGGTATGCACGAGATTGATGATCTTTTGATTGACGAGCACTTTGACAAAAGGATTGCTTGTAAGCTCCTGGATCTGTTGTTGTGGGTTTACACGAAGAAATCTATGGCGGAGCAGTGTTTGTTGAGCTTTGAGAAGATGATTAGGAAAGGTTTCTTGCCTAGTGTTAGAAACTGTAACATACTTTTGAGGGTTCTTAGGGATAAACGGATGATGAATGAGGCTCAAAAGGTCTATAGGACGATGGTCGAACACGGTATTATGCCAACGGTTATCACCGTTAACACCATGCTGGATTCTTGTTTCAAGGCTGGCGATTTGCAGCAAGTCCCGGAGATTGTATCAGAGATGGAGAGAAATGTTATGCCAACCGTTATCACCTTTAACACCATGTTGGACTCTTGTTTCAAGGCTGGCGATGTGCAGCAAGTCCCCAAGATTTTCTCAGAGATGGAGAGAAGAGAGATTGATGCTACTGAGGTGACTTACAATATACTGATCAATGGATTTTCCAAGAATGGTAAAATGGTGGAAGCTAGGCGCTTTCATGGAGATATGCGAAGATCTGGATTCCCTGTTACAGCTTATTCGTTTAATCCGCTGATTGAAGGGTATTGCAAACAAGGCTTGTTTAATGAAGCTTGGGGAGTTACGGAAGATATGCTCAACGCGGGTATTCCTCCAACCACATCTACGTATAATATCTATATACGCGCGCTCTGCGAGTTTAAAAGAATGGAGGATGCCAGACGGCTGTTACTTGGTATGGCAGCTCCTGATGTTGTGTCTTATAACACTCTGATGCATGGATACATCAAGGTGGCGAAGATTGCAGAGGCTTTTCTCTTGTTTGGTGAGTTGAGAGTTAGGAATATCCGTCCCAGTACTGTCACTTACAATACTCTAATGGATGGTCTTTGCGAGTCAGGGAACTTGGAACATGCTTGGCGGTTAAAAGAAGAAATGGCCAGCCAGAATATCAATCCTGATGTGAAGACGTACACGACTCTTGTAAAAGGATTTGTTAAGAATGGGAATCTATCCATGGCTACTGCAATTTATGATGAGATGTTGGGGAAAGGGATTAAACCTGATAGATATGCATACACTACAAGGATTGTGGGTGAACTGCAGCTTGGAGATTCAGACAAAGCATTTCGTCTGCAGGAAGAGATGGTGGTAAAGGATCATCATGCTCGAGATCTGATCACCTATAACGTTTGTATAGATGGACTCTGCAAGGTTGGGAATCTGGAAAAAGCGATTGAGTTTCAGCGTAAGATTTATAGAGATGGTCTTGTCCCTGATCGTGTTACTTACACCACGGTTATTCGTGCTTATTTGGAGAAGGGCCGGTTTAAGATGGCCAAAGTCTTGTATCAAGAAATGCTGAGGAAAAGGTTATCTCCCTCTGTGATTACCTACTTTGTGTTGATTCATGGTCATGCGAAAGTGGGAAGGCTACAACAAGCCTTCCAGTATTCCACCGAGATGAAAAAGAGAGGCGTTCGTCCAAACGTCATGACATGCAATGCTCTTTTACATGGCATATGCAAAGCTGGTGAGATAGATGAAGCTTACAGATACTTCTGCAAGATGGGAGAAGAGGGGATTCCACCGAATAAATACAGCTACACTATGCTTATAAACAAGAACTCTGAGCTCGGTAAATGGGAAGAGGTTGTCAAGTTGTATAAAGAGATGCTAGATAAAGAAATTGAGCCAGATGCTTATACACATTCTGCCTTGTTCAAGCATTTGGACAAAGACCACAGATCACGAGAGGTTGAGTTCCTTGAAAAGTTAATACGCAGTTGACGAGGAAGCAAAGGTGGTGACTTTGAATGATACATATTTATTTTTGGAGCTGGCCGGTTATTTCCCTGAGTGCATATGTGGTCAATTTTACAATTACTATGCACAAAAGCTAGTTGATGGCTCAGCTTTGATTGGTATGTACAAACTCTTGTCTCAGCTTTCACAAGGCAGCTACTTGTCATGCATTATCTGTGTAATATTAGACTGTAATGCAGCTACTTGTGCAGGGGAAACACACTCTGAGCTATGGCCAGAATGGACCCAGTGTTGTTGAAGCTCGTTTACTTGTAGCTTTAACTCATTCTTACCTACACAGCAGAGGCAAGAAGAATAGGAATAAAGATGACACATAAATGGTGTTTGCAAAAGAAGTTGAGAAGATTCCTGTGTATTTGTTTAATTCTTTGAAAACAATTTTTGGGAAAGAGAGAGAGTGTGAAACACATATAACTTCATTGTAGGACATTTTTTGGTAAGAAAGCTGAAAGTAACAAGGCTCTGCTTCTCGCTAGTCTCTTAAGCATGTTTTAGGTCAACATTAGAAGATTTACTTCTCTCTCTTATGTAAGCTCTCTGTCACGTTCTTCTTCCTGTCTCTCTCTCTCCTCTCATAATACATTTATTTTGTACAAATCATGCGAAGTTATTTTTATCTATTTGGAGCATAGAAAAAAAAAATGGAAAAAAAACGCGTATGTATTTGTAAACCAAAATTTCCACCAACAACAACAAATATCTATTTTTGCTTATCAGTAGAGACAAATTTAGATAGAAAGAAAATGATGGATTCAATGAGATTAATTACCTTAAAAAAAATCAACGTTTCTAAAAATGTCACAGTGGCCCCACAAACATTTTTCATTCGGGAGGTTCTATACAAATCCGAAACCCTAACCCCCCAGACAAACCATCATCATCTCTTTCACGCATCAAACGTAAACCCTAGAATGCGTATCGCTTCTCTGACCTGAATGTGCAACCTAAGTCGGCTTAGATCTATGGCTCTCGATTCTTCCGGCAAACAATCGGAGCAGCAGCAACCGCGAGTCTCCTCCGGAATCGGCGAGGCGGGATTGAGACTCCGGAGAATCCCTAACGAAGAGCATAAGCCGGACAACTATGAGGATCTACAGTTGGATTTTAGCCCGGCTCTGTTCAGCTCGCTTGAGCGCTACCTGCCTGAGCAGCTCCTCAATTCCTCCCGCATCGACAAGGCTCGTTACATGAGGGACATTCTTCTCCGATACTCCCCTGTCACTGAGCGAATCCGGGTAATCTTTCCTTCTTCTTTTTTTCCGCTATTCCGGCTAGTTCGAGCTTCCGTTTCTTGAAATTGAGCTTGGATTTGTGCCTCATTTCTTCTTGGAAACAGATTCAGAGGCATAGAGAATACAGGCAGAAAATCTTGTCTTCTTACCAGGTAAATTTTTTCCTATATCGAATTGGGCAAACGCGTCTTGTCTCGATTGTTTCATTGAACCTTTCTTGCTTGTTGTTCATCTGATTTTCCAGCGTCTGCATGGGGAGATCTATTCTCTTGACGCTTCTAGTTTCTTCACGCCTTCGTTTCTTGAAGCTGTTAGTGGGAAGTCGGAGGAGAGTTTTAAAAACATATTTGTTCAATCCAAGTCGGGGATCTTCACTTTTGAAATGCTTAAACCACGGTTTTGTGAAATGTTACTAGCAGAGGTATGAATGAGTTAAAGGTTATCGTTTTTGTGTTTTTTTGGCTATAGCTTTGGTCTTCTATTTCAGATTCTAACTAGTTTGCTCAGGTTGAACATATGGAGAGATGGGTCTATGATTCAAGATCCACGATAATGAGACCCAATACGCTGAACAAATTTGGTGTTGTCCTTGATGATTTTGGCTTTGAAAGCATGCTCAAGAAGCTGGTTGATGACTTCATAAGTCCTATATCTCAAGGTTAACATTCTAAATTGTGATTGTAGATTTTGGATATTGTTGCAAAAGTTTTTATTGTTGTGATATGTATGTGCTCATGGGTTTGGTTTTGATCTTCTGTCAGTTTTGTTCCCGGAAGTCTGTGGATCCTCTTTAGATTCTCACCATGGCTTTATTGTTGAATATGGAAAAGATAGGGATGTTGATCTTGGTAAGCTCCACTATGGTCTCGTCCTTGGTTGGTTAGATTTGGACTGGTGGGAACATCTAAAACTTGCTTCTTTGATTTTAGGGTTTCATGTGGATGACTCAGAGGTTAGTTTGAATGTCTGCTTGGGTAAACAATTTTCTGGTGGGGAGCTGTATTTCCGAGGTGTGAGATGCGATAACCATGTGAATTCCGAAAGCACTGAAGAGGTACTTGTGAAACCAACCATCAAGCAGTCAGTGTCATTTATAATTGTGCCCATTTAGTGATGTTGTCTCAACCACAAAGATCCATGATTATAATGTGTGTTAAGAACTGATCAGCTTATTATGTGCACATTCATAGTTTGTATAGCCATCACTCAAAAGATTCTTCATTAATTCTTATCTAGGAAGTTTATGATTACACTCATGTCCCTGGTCATGCCATTCTTCATCGTGGGCGTCACCGCCATGGTGCTAGAGCTACAACTTCTGGACACCGAGTCAACTTGGTTTTGTGGTGTAGAAGGTAAAGCCTTTCACACTGGTTTCCCATTTAACCAAAGCTTCCAAAATTATACATGAATGCTAGATATTTTCATCAGCCAATGTCTTCACATCTGTTTCATGAACCAGTTCAAAAGTGGTAAGACTGTTGTTGGGATTTCATGTTACCCTGTCTTTCTCATGTAGCTCAACTTTTCGAGAGATGAAGAATTATCAAAGAGATTTCTCAGGTTGGTGCCCAGAATGCAAACGTGACAGACATGATAGGCAGCAAGCGTCAATTAAAGCAACTACAGAGGTATATCAATGCTGCATTATATATATGATGTTTTTGCAAGCAGTTATTTTCTTTCTCTCATGCGGTTTTGTTTTTTTTTGTGTGGTAATTTGCAGCTGCTGAAGAGGAGAGCAGCAGAGAAAACGCTAGTTGAGATCGCTTCAAGATCATCTGCCGACTAAACTAAACTGGGATATGTCAAAAACCCTATCTTCTTTGTATCATTTCAGTGACTATGTATATAGAGGCAAGGGAAACGGTTTGTTTGTACGCCCGCATTAAAATACCTTTGTCAAGGGTAAATTTTGTTCCATTTTTCAGGATTGCTGTAACAATAATATTCTTAGAGTGAATCCAAATGAAAACACACAAATCAATCTTTCCTATTGATATTAACTTCATCTCTTGGAGAATGTGGAAAGTTTTGTCAAGTAAAAACACAAATGTATGAAACAGGTTATGAGCAGGCGAATAAACTTGAGTTTCTTCTCCTAGCTGCAGAGAACGAAACAATCGGATGAGAATCACTTGGAGTGTCACAGGAACACTAAGCTCCTCCGTTCTCCAATCCCTTGACATTTGTGAAATCTCCATGATACAAGCTTGAAAACTGAAGAGCTGATGAGGGTCTCTGAAATTGCGAGAGATTGAATAATAAAGGTTAGATTTCGACTCCATTTTCACAATGCTAATAATGACTTTAGCTTTTTCGCTCAATCTGAGAGGCGTAAAGGAAGAGCCTTGAGTTGTTGCAAAATGTAGACCAAAACGATGAACAAAGGGTGTGAAACATACGGATCGGTACACGGACCCACTGATGGATGAGCCCATTTTTTTACAAAATACAATAATAATATTTTTTTGGTTTGCCTTTTGGTATTTAACCAAGTATTCATGATACATGTGACTGCTTGGAGAGATGCAAAAATCAACAATTAAGAAGAACTAACTTCTCTTTAGTTGAACTAAGAGATTCAAAACATTTTGTAACCGTGAGAACTGAGAAGTAACACCGGTTAAAAAAGAAAAATCACCTTGCTGAAGTATATTGGGGGTCTTCAGTGATCCCTTTTGCTCTCTTTAAGCGTTTTATGCAACTTCCTAGTTTGAGTCAAAACACACTCTTGGTCGAACAAAGCTGACACAACCGCTACACCTTTTAGATTCGGTGCATCGATCCGCATAACAGACTCAGCATTTGAGATTCCAATGCCTCCAATGGCAACCACTGGTAATTTTGATGCCTTACATACTTCTTTGAGCCCGTCAAGTCCTATGGTACGATTGTTGGCCTTAGTGTTTGTTGGAAAAACTCCTCCTGACCCAATGTAGTCCGCACCATCTTTCCATGCTTGGTGGGCTTGTTCTGGTGTCTTACATGAGACCCCGATAATCTTGTCCGGGCCAAGAAGAGACCGAACTAGATCAACCGGCATGTCTGATTGACCGACATGGACTCCATCAGCATCACAAGCAAGGGCAATGTCGATCCTGTCGTTTATCAGCAAACAAACTCCATGTGACCGGCAGATTTCAACGCATGATTTTGCTTCTTCGAGAAACTCCCGAGTTTCAGCTTCTTTCTCCCTGCAAAAGCACTGAGATGTCATAACAGGTTTCCATAATAGAGAGATACACAAAAGAGCTTAATCCAGAAAGAAGCTCCATTATAGCAAATATGTTAAAACCTCAGCTGTATGATTGTGGCCCCTCCTTCTATAGCAGCTTTCACGGCATCCACAATGGATCGATTCCATTTTTTGTTCATTCTAGAATCTGTAACAGCGTATAGAAACAGGTCATCTGGATTGAATGTGCTGTGTCGATAGGTTTGGGGATCCTTCTTAAGACCCAAAAAGTGATCAAAGGGTCCTTGCATCCCACTGCCAATCACAATATCTTTGCTATAACTTAGGGCATTATCGACAAAGCGTTTAGCCACCTGCCAACATCAGAGAGGTCTGGGACTTGAGATTGGCCTTGTTAATACAGTTTTTTAATCCAAAAACAGATATTCTCAGTCCCCAAATACGTTTTCCTATCATCAATCCTCCACACATTTCTGCTAAAAAGTTGAACTTCTCAAAAAATATAGTGTTCCATTTAAAATCAATTCCACTATCAAATAGTTGTTTCGGACAGACTAATATATATCACAGAGAGCCATGGAGCATAGAATATTATGTGAACAAATGTTATGGGAAAAGAAGTGTACCTTCACGGCTGAGAGCATGGAAGAGCCTTTTGCAAGCTCTGCTGCTATACATGAAGCCAAAGTGCAACCAGTCCCATGAGTATTTCTCGTAGTTATGCGAGGAGAACGGAGTTCATGAAACTCCTTGCCTAAGAAAAAAGTTCCACATGTTTATAACCACAAATGTACAAGTCCATCAGGCTTCATCAGCAAAGCCAATATAAGAATCTTATTTTGGGAAAGACTGATGAGTTCTCATACCATCAAAGTAAACATCTACTGAATCTGATGAGCCAGGAAGATCACCACCTTTGACAAGTACGAATCTGATAAGGAAAAAAGAAGTGGATCAACATCTCACAGTAATGTTCCTGACCAAGCAGGACCACATAGCAATCAAACCTAAAAGGAAGAACTTTATGTCCATATAACTGCCAAGGAACCACAACCAGAAGGTTTCGTCTCAAATTCGTCCACACTAGGTTAAGTTAAGGAATGACATGAAAAAAGAGTGTAGGTTGCAGCAGAATGAGAGAAAATGGAAACCTAGGACCCATTTCATGCAACGATTTTGCTGCAGACCGCATTTCTGCAACAGTCTCAATCCGAATACCACCAAGTAAAGCAGATGCTTCTTTCACATTTGGGGTAATTATGTCAGCAATTGGCAGTAACCTCTCTCTGCAATTAGAAAACATAGTCAGAAGCACATAACACACCAATCACTGAAGTCACAAACACAGACTTAACAGTGCTTAAAAGTTTACCTGAAGATGGAGAGAATAGAAGAACCAGCCAGAACGTGACCACTTGTCGACACCATCACAGGATCAACAACCAAAGCTGCCTTAAGAAAAGGAACTATATTAAGCATTGAAAGACACAACTTGGGTGTTCTGAAAATATAACAAGTGAGGTGTTGTGATTCATACCACGGACTGGAAAGTCTGAAAGATTTTGAAGAAGAACTTGGACGATTTCAGGGGAAGGAAGCATCCCAGTCTTCACCTGTCAAGTTATTACTCCAATTGATCATCATAAGGGCCAGAAGAGAGGAATGAGACCAATCACTACGAAGAAGAGCTTACGACGTCGAATTCGAAATCGGAGAGAACAGATTTCAGCTGTTCGGAGACGAATTGCGGAGGGAGAAGATGAACGGATTGGACGCCTCGAGTGTTCTGAGCAGTGACGGCGGTTATGACGGAAGCGCAATAGACACCACGAGCCGCGCAGACTTTGAGGTCGGCTTGGATTCCAGCTCCGGCGCCGGAATCCGAACCCGCCACAGTCAGAACCTGCGCAACCTTTCTAACGCTCTCCGCTGTCTTCATAGGCGCCGTCGTTTTCGTCGTGCTTCTCCAACTCGCCGGCCAACTCCTAATTCCTCCTAAGCTATTCATTTTCGTTCCTTTCTTTATTTTTTCATTTTATTTTTATTTTTGACCAAATATTTTTTTCTTATTTTATTGACTTAGATTGATTTTATTTTTATGTGAAACAAAATAGGTAAACCCCAAGATCGAAGCAATTTATAAATTCCATCGATTCCACAATCTTATGAATTTATGATGTTCAAGACTTAAACACGAACTATATTCTAACTCACGCGTCGCGCGATATAATTTTTTTTAGATTAAATTTTGAAAATGGGCAAATTTTGTTGTAGATTAAATTTTGAATTATACAAAATGAGAATAACAAATAAGATATAATTTAAGTGTTATTGATTCAAATATGTTGAATTTGTGATTCTTATGTTTTTTGTGAGAATATAATATTTTGTTGATTTGTTGTGCAATATGTGTTTTGATGTTTATACTATATTTCTAACATGTGTTATGCAAAATTAGATTCTAATATGCGTTGTGCTAGGCAATAATTTTTTATACATTGTTTTTTGTAAACTTTATATTGAATAAAAAAAGTTATATAGACAAACACTAACGAAAATAGTTCGACTTAAATTTTATTTAATTATAAACTTTGTTATTATGTGAATTTAGATTACCGCACAATATATATATATATATATATATATATTAATTTATGAGTTTTGAAATGGGTTAATCCGTCTTTTTAATTTGCCTCGAATCAGCCCACTATCTTGCATGTTTTGACAAACCAACCCGCAAAAGACCGCAAATATAAAAACATAACTCTAACCCGTCCCATCATATTATTGTATAATATAAATATTTACTGATTTCGAATATTTGAATTTTTAGACTGATTGATTATGATAAAAAGATCCAATAACATATTTCTTTATCATATGGGTTATTATAAGAATATTTTTTATTTTTATTTTTTTACTAAAAACTTCATTGATTTTGCAAATCATAATCTCTTTTTACAAAAGGATAAAGAAAGGTTGGACAACAATGGTATAAGGATGTTATTATGAATATTTAAATTATATTTAAATTAATATCTGATTATTATTTTTGTAAAGATACAATAATAACAACCGATTTTGTGATTTTTAGTAAATAATTTAATATATATTTAAAGAAATCCAAAGTACACTAAATTAATATTTAAAATTTTGAGATTATATTTAAATATAATATAAAATGCATTTTTTATTAATATTACACCAAATATATATGTTTGGTAACTCGTATAATTATCCATGTAAATTAGAGCTTTTATCTAAATGTTTTAACATAAAATGTGATTCCCTTTAATAGTGTAGATCTGTGTGAGATACATAGATACTTGTGATCCACGGAAAAAAAAAACAAGATTTAACAATAAGAAAGATAAATGCATTGTTAAATTAAAAAAAAAAGCAAGTTTATAAAATACATTGAAGTTTTATTTACTTTAGGCATAAGAAATCTGTGTATTTCATACTTGTGGTCCACACAAAAGAAAAAGGAAGGAAGATAAAAATACATTGATAAATTTGAAAGCCAGCTTTATAAAATTGATATATATATACACAACGTTTCAGAATACTTACAATCACAAAGCTATTCAAACAACTTTATTCATTTCAGTCACATCCATAAAACTAAAGAGGAAGGCCAAAGCTGTTTTTGTTTTACAAATCAGCATATGCATCATCATCAAATCACAAGCAGCTTACATTTAAAACGTGTAAGTATATATTATTATAGATATATACAGAAGCTATACAATTTACCTAGTGGTACTGCGTTACACTTACATGTGAGCTTCAATGTTTTGCATGAGCTGAGTCAGCCATGGACCATGAACTCTGACCGAGACACAAGCCACGACCCCAAGGACTCGAGCTGTCTCTAAAACCCTCTCTCTCAAACCACTACTTCCTCCTCCTCCCACTTTCTTCATCTCTCTTTCCACCAATCTCTTCCCATTTTCTCCATTCCCAGCCAATAAAACTCCTCTCACTGCCTTGTATATACAATCTGTAACTCTCCCATACACTGTGTTACCTTCTTCCAAACTCTTCCGCAACAATCCTCCCATCATCTTCTTCTTCTCTTCTCCTTCTTCACTCATTGTTGTCTCAACGATCTCCACTAGTCCTGCTTCCTCCTTTCCATCTAACAGATCCAACAATTTATTTGCCATGGTTTCTGTCTCGCTTTCGCTCTTCACCATTCTCTCACTCGCAAGCATTTGCCGCCAAATGAGCAAGCTGCGTAACACAGAAATTCACAAATCATTTTTCAGGTAAAAACTTTATATAATGAGTCTTAACTTAATACGTAACCATCATTCATACCTTGTGGATGCTACAACTATCTTCTGAATTTCAGCTTGAATACCCCTCAAGCGAGAGAGGTTGAGCAGAAATGTTTCTGGTAAAACATGTGGAGTTAAACCAGATACTTGACTCACTAACTTCAACAATCCGAGCCTCGCTGCCAAGTCTACTTTTTCTCCCTTGCATTCTGACAGTTGACCTTCTGAACCAAAGCATATGAAAACGTAAGTGCTATAATATAAAAAAGTTCATGTATTTACGGAGTTGGTTCTTCAATCAAGGCAAACCTGCAGTGTCCGTAACAGACGATTGAGACGCGCTATTGACTGGGGATAGAAAGCTTCCACCCGTTTTAAGAGAAATTCCCATGGAAGATCTCTCAACCACATTCAAGGCTGAAAGCATATTGGTGTGCTCTTCCCACACGTCTTTGTAGGACAAGAGAGTTGAAATCCACCTTCGGGTCACTGGAAGTGAATCGTAGGCTTGAGTGGGAGGTCCATAACGCTTTTCGAAAGCTTGTGTAAGGTAATCAAAGCCTGCTGGCCCTTGCAAAAAGGGTTTCATTATTGTTATGCGCCCTATGCCTATTTCTCGCTTAAGCTCCTGTTGGATATTGAAAAAAAAATGAAGAAACTGATAAGGGACAAGCAAAACAAAAGAATCTTATTTCTTTCCAAAGCTATTGCTGATGAAGAGGATGGGTAAAAAGAAAAAGCTTGTGGATACAGACCTGAATCTGCTCAAGAATGAAGCGGATCCCCTTGACTATTGCAACAGCGCGAAGGTTACCAGATTCATCTTTAGCTTGACACAACCTGTGAAGTTCCTCGAGTAGATTCTGGTGGGTGCTTTCATTCTCACAGTCATTAGCTGGAGCAGAGAGTTTGCGCAGAGTAACCAATGCAAACTCAAGCATCTTTCCAAGGTAATCGATATCCAAGGTGCCGGAGTTAAGCAACTACCAATAAAAGAAGAAATGAGAACCGCATCTTCTTTACGAACTGAAATACATAGAAAAGATTAGTCACTTAATATACGACCAGAAGAGATGATGCAAACCTGTGAGAGAAGATCCAGATCAATAGTTTCAGTTATTTCTACTTTCCAGCTATCTGGCACCATGTGGCAAAGTTCGTCCCTCACTTCTCTCATAAGATTAGAGATGCAACTATAGTCTGGCTCCTCGAGGTTCATGGATTCCATGACACTATCCCAAAAAGCTTTCTCCATAGTCTCCTTTATCTTTCTCTGCAGCATACATTTAAAAATCAATGCTTAGAACATCTCCTATCAAGAGGTGTGCTCGGTCTTTCACAAAACGTTATCATTGTATCAGGAAACTTTGTAATTAAGTTCCCTATACCAAAATTCGTTGTAATTACAACAACAACGTGCAGAAATTGTTTTCTCAATGCAAAGAAAACAAACCTTAAGATTGTCCTCTTCATACTTGACACTAGATCCACCCGGAAACTTGAAATTCCAATCATGCAGGAGCTCATTCACAATCAACTCATTCTCTTTTAAAACCTCGTCCACAGTGTCATTACTGACTCTGGAGGGTCCAGATGACGGTGGCGTATCATCCTTAAATAAAGAACGAATAACACGTTTTGGTCCTCCAACACCTACGCTATCTTTACTTCTGCTGCTTGAACTAGACACAGACTGAACTGGAGATGAAGCTGGGCTTGGAGAAAAGAAACATGCGAGCTGATGAGCCATAGGGCTTCCATTCTCCTTGGCCTGAAAGTACTTTGATCGTGTTTCCGACAATGCACTTTCCATGCGCTCAACTCCTGCATTTCCACTCAGGTGCCGTACTTTTTCAGTTAGAAGTTCTTGATCTTGTGTTACCTACAACGAGAATTCACATTACATTCCAAAATTATCAAAAAAATTCCGCTTATTCCCTTTTAATCATAAATGGAAAAGGTGAAAGATTAAAGAGATACAAGATGCCAAAGATAAAAAGGGAAATAACAGAGAGTTATGTAAGCAAACCTGCAACTGAATTGCTTTCTTATCATGAGTGAGCATAGTGTCATCCCCTTCTGGAGTTATCTTGCATTTTTGAATCATGGAAAGCTCAAGCTGACAAGCTGCTCTAACCAGGTCATCTTCCAACAACCGAGCATCCTTAACTTTCCAAATCACAAATGAATTCAAAAAGAAGCACCATGCCTTATCAAATAAGTCCAACTGAGATCTCAAGGTCCTAAGTTTTGATTCTCCACCAGAGAACTTCACAGGCCCTTCTTGAATAACTTTGATCAATAACTTAAACTCCCTCACGAACCCTTCCGCTGAGTTATTGAGAGCAGCCTCTTGATCACCTTGACCGTTAAAAACAGCGTCTGGATGACCGAGTATCATAAAGGCAGAAAGAACAACTCTGACAGGATACCTCGACATCTTCACAGATGTCCCGGCCACACTCCTACCGGGAGAAACTTTCTTTCCTTTTCTCATCCTTAGAGTACTTGGCGTAACCTTTCTCCTTGGGGTGATAACTCTTCTAAGAAGGTGATCAATGTTATCCAATATGGACGGTTGAGAAGTGGCGGTAACATTCTTAGAAGCTTCTAAACGAATTTCAAGGCGATCGAGCAAAGATTTAACAGCTTTGATAGTAACAGGAGACTCAATTAGCACCGCAAGTTGCTCAAACGGCAGTGACTCGTTAATCTTCAAACCATCATAATCTTTCGCCAAATCCAAAGTTGTCCTCTTCTGTCTCACAAAGCACCTCCAACACCTAATACACAACCCAAGAACAAAAGCTATAAACCTCAACTCTTAAGAGGCCATTGAAGAAAAGGAGAATTAAGCAATGTTTTATTATTACCTTGACAGCTTTCTAGAGAGAAGATCAGCATCTTCCTGCACCATATCGCAATAGAGACTAATGGAATCACGTTGTCTTCTTCTCTGACGAAGAAACTCCGATCTCTGTCTCTTTGCCTGAATTGTCAAACACCAAAAACGTACGATCAAGAAACAGAACAGAACAGAGATCAAAGCTTCTGTATCTATATATATTACCCTTTGCAATTTGTCTTCAAGTTTGTCCCTCATTTTACTTCTCTCCATCTCACGCTGGTTAGAAACAGAGTTGGCAACGTGGCGTACTTGCTGGACGCGAGCACGTGCTTTCTTCTTCTCAGCTTCAAGCAACCCAAGCCGTTTCTTCTCAGCAGCTACACGCTTCTGATTGATCGAAGCACGGACTCGCTCCTTGTACTTGCTCTCTCTGGCCATCCTCCTCATCATCGACTGAGATGTTCTCTCTTTCGCCGACGCCCTTTTCTGGTGCGAAGCCTTGAGAATCCTCATCCTATTGGCTTCAGCCTTTTTGACACGAGACTCCACTTGAGTTCCAAGCTTCACGCGTTCCCTCTCAGAGCGAATCTCCACGCTCGTTCTCGCTGCTTGTCTTAACTCATCCAATTTCGCTAGACGCATCTGTGCCTTTGCAAGAATCTCCAACCTGCAATTATTCGAGAAAACAATCAGAGAGAGAGGGATCAGTGAAAGACTCTGACTTTGATTTACCTTTTCTGTTCAGCGGCAAGGAGCCTTGCCTCGATTCGTTGGCCAAGCTCTTCATCGGACGATCGTGAGGGGCTTCTGGGTTTCGCACGAGCCTTTCTCGAAACGTTGTGATAGAATTGCTGCAATTTACAGATTTTCACAGGAAAAAAAGACAAAAGCTTTTGCAAATTTAAATATGGAAAATTAGAGACTTGGTCATTTCAGGGTAAAAGGGCTAAATCGGGTAAGAAAAGTGAAGAACCTGTCTTCGAAGATGCGCATGGAGAAGCTTGTCTTCAATATCTTGAACAGAAGGCACTGTCTTCTTCTTACTACAGTCAGGCAAAAGCCTCTCACGAATCCTCCGAGGAACTCTCGTCACCGCCGGAGGAATCTCCGTCGCGATTTCAATAGCGATCGCTTCCCCTCGATGTTTCTCCATCGTTTCGATCAAATCAGTAAACGATCTCGGACAGAAATCTTATGGATTCAACAAACAAACAAACAAAAAAAGTGATTTTCAGAGATGAAAGTCGAAGAAGAAGAAGAAGAATTGGAGTTGCTTTGTGTTTTTCTTTCTTCTCTTCTTTATTGTGTGCCAAAGAAATTCGGTTTTGTTTTTGGTTTTAATATAAAAAAAAGACTGTTTGGTCACAAAGCGTTGCCTTGTGGATCGAAAAACTTAAAGCGTATTTTTTTCATTCAAAGGTTATCTGAGAACTCGACACGTCAGCGACGAACCTAACCGTGTTTGTTTGACTAAATGGACGATAATACCCTTTTTGTTGCAGCGGAATTTCCTGACGCTACCTACTCCTGAAATGATTTTTTTTTTTTTTTATTCCTTCTTTCAGCCATCTAAACAATAATTCTTACAAAAATTTAGAATATAAATAGTAATAATATTTTACCCACATTCTCACATGATCTTAAAATGGCAATATAATGATTAATGAAATTAAAAAGTAAATAATCGACAGCTAGTCAGGTTGAGAGATATATCAACGTGGATCAAGGTCCACTCCTTCTTTCGTTTACGACAAAAAAAAGTAATGTGTTTTAAAACAGAACTTTTTTCAGTGAGAACATATACATTAGGCCATGATCAACGCAGACCTCGCCGGGTCTTAAGAAGTGTTTTAAATATTTTAAAATAATTAAAACAAGATTAAAAGGGTCTTAAGTTTATAAAAATGTCTTAAATAAGATCTTTTTCAGTCATAAGAACGGACATGTGGCGATTTATGAGTGGTTGCGGAAAAATAAAGACGGGAAAAGGAAAAAAAAGTGGTGTACGCGTGTTTGAGTCGGTCTCTCTTCCTTTCTCTCTTTCTTCGGTTTCTCCGGAGGTGATTTTACGATTTCAAAGCCAATTGGAGTCAATCTTCCGATTTGAGGGAAGAAATCAATCGGAAATGGCGTGATAAATGGTGGATTCTCCGTTATGAGTCTTTCATGCTCAGAATCGGCGAATTTGGTTCGCAAAATCAATCTCAAAATCTTTCACCACTGTCTAATCGATATCATGGTAAGAAATATGTGTTCTCTTAGGTAGATCGTGTTTTATTAATTGATGAGATTGGATTAGTGTTGTTTGCAATCGGTTTTGAGATAATTGAATTTAGGATTCTGAGGTTAAGATTATGGTTCTTCACATTCTAGGTTTCATGTAATTGATTTTAGGGTTTTTTCCTGTGATTGAAATTAGGTTTTAATTGAATTTGAGATTTGATTGAATATATTTTACGGATTTGTGATGGAATGGGTAATTGTAAAAAATCGGATTAACTTCTGATTTCATAAAAATTTTGTTTTCATCTCATTGTTTTTAGGTTTATTCGAATTTGATCTATTATGTTTTAGATTTATTAGCAATGTTTGGATAATTATATAATTTTGGTTTGCTGATGAGAGCTAATTCGTGATTTGATCCCATTGTTGCATGGTATATGGTGCATAAAAGAAACCAAGGAGATTACTGCATCATTCTCAGGTAAGATTTTGTGTGAATTAACAGAGATTTTGTGGTTTGTTAAAAGTGTTGCATTGTGATGTTTCTGAAATTTGGATTTTCAGGTTAATGGATTATGAAAGATGCAAGGGACCATACTCAGATGTTCACACGTAAAAGAAGGTATGTTTCTTGACTGAGAGTTTTGCCGTTAATAGGTAGTTGAAAATTATGTGTAATTCATTGCTTAATTGGTAATAAATTCAGTAGATATGTGTCTACATCAAAGTTAATCTGTGTATGTGTGATAATGGTTTGAACTGTAGATGTGATGTTGGTTAGATATGATGATTGCTTTAGTTAACTCGTAACTTAGATATGCTGAATTTCCTTTCTTATTGAAACTGAAACTGAATCTATGATGAAACTGAAACTATGTCTTGGTTTCTCAGTTTTAATATAATGAACGGTAATTTATAGATTAGGTAAAGAATAGACATGTAATTGAATGCATAATAAATAACATTTGCACAACTTCCTCTCTTATTAAACAAAAGAAAAAAACTACAACCTCTTCCTATATAATAACCTATACACCGAAACCTGAAACCACATCTTATCTTTCTTAATCTTTCAAAACCTTTCTTCAACCTCTTCCACTTTTGTTCTTCAGTTTCCTCTTCTCTTTCTTAAGTCTCTTAAGCTAGGTTATGGATTCTCCTAATCCATATATTCAAAGGTCCAACTTTCTGGACCTTTTAAGTAGTCAACATGAAAGCCAATACCCTCAACACATTCCCTATGGTAGTTTTCCCCAAACTATGCCAATTGGATCATCTGAAATACCAGTATTTAGTACTCAGTGGTCTGATGATGAAGACACTTCTGTGGAACGTAAACAGAGAAAGAGATGGAAACCCTCTGAGGATCTTGTGCTCATCAGCAGTTGGCTAAACACCAGCAAAGATTCGGTGGTGTCAAATGAGCAGAAATCTTCAACATTTTGGAACCGCATAGCAGCATTATATGGTGAGAGTCCTAACATTGCAGCTGGTGCGGAGAGACCGGCTAATCAGTGTAAGCAGAGGTGGAGGAAGATTACTGACCAAGTCAGCAAGTTTTGTGGAGCCTATAAGGCTGCAGAAAATCAGAAGAAAAGTGGCCATGCTCCCAAAGATTATCTGAAGCTGGCACATGAAATATTCTTCAATGACTACAAGGCTAAATTCACCCTTGAGCACGCATGGAATGAGCTTAAGACTGAGCAGAAATGGTGTAGTCTCTCGTCTACTGACCATGAAGGTAAAGGTGAAGGCAGTTCTAAAAAAGGGAAATCTGAGGAAGGTCCTGCACAGTCTGCCAGCTCTCAGTCAGTTAACAATGAAGAGGATGAAACCATGGTAAGACCTCCTGGTATTAAAGCTTCAAAGGCGATGCTTAAAAAGCCAATGACCAAGACATCAATTGAGGAAGAAGAGAAGAAGCTGTTGAAGTACCAGAGGATGTGGGAGATAAAGGAGAAGGATTATGATAGGAAGGAGAAGTTGTCAGATAAAGAAGGTAAGCTGTCAGATAAAAAGATGCTGGAGAATCTCCTTGCCAAAACTGAGCCATTATCTGATATAGAAATCCTTCTAAAGAACAAGCTGATTAATGACATGTTGTCCTGAACAATCCATTATCTTCCAAATCCAAATCCTTTATGTATTTCTAGTTTATGTATAATTATTGTTCCAAATCCTTTCTGTTTTCAGTTTATGAACTGATTTGTTTGTGTACAAGTCAGTTTATGTATTTCTAGTTTATGTGTTTCCATAATCCTTTCTAATTCCAGTTTATGTACTGATTAGTTTTCACTTTGATGTATTAATGTTTCAAGTTTATGAACTTCTTCACATTGTAGTTTATGTATTTCTATTTCAAATGAAGTGATACTTATATTATTACTCTTGTCTTGATTTGTATACTTTTTTTTTTGTTGTGCTAATTTTGCTTGCTTTTTAACCTTTTGTTTATTTGTTGTGTGAGTAAATTATCAACTGGAATCATACCTCAAAACCGAGTTCCGTTTAGAGACCAGATCAAGACATGGATTCAGTATAGTGAGATCAAAGATAAGAAAGTCAGTGGTATGCAAATGCTTTAATTTTCTATCATATAGTGTATCATGTCATTTGTTTTTTCCCCCCCCTTTCAGACACATCTTCATAAATGTATCACAAGACACAATGATCATATAATAAAGGTGGAATTGATCTTGTGGCTTCTGCAAAATGAAGAATTAAGCCCATAACAAGTGAATGACGTCAAAGATTTTCTCTATTTTTGTTGAATTAGGTTTTGTTTTTGTTTCTTGAGTGAAACGTACAAAAAAATGATTTTTATGGTTTTGATTTGAGTTCATTATCAGTTTTTAGTCTGAGAAATGTAAATAATTGAAAAGAAACATGTTTACATGGAATAACAGTTTTGGTTTTAATCATGTCAGGCAGAAACATGGGAAGGTTTTGTCATACACAACACATTTTGCTTTAATTTGTGTTGCATCTGAATTTTGCTTTTGGTCATATGTCTTTAATTTTTAACCAATCAGTTTGCTTTTGTTGCTTTTTAAGTTTTGCATACACCACACATTTTTATTCTGTCTTGCATATAAACACCAACATGGCATAAAAACTAATACAACAATAACTCATAATCTCTTCAACTTCTATTAAAAACCTTCTTCTCTTTTTTCGTTGGCTTATTTATTCTCATTCTCCTCTCTTTCTCTTCTTGCCGTGTGATACTATAGTCTCTTCTCTTCTATAACAAAAGTATAATCTATTTCTCCTCTCCTTCTCTTCTATTACATACCTTTGTGTCCTTCTCTTCTATGGCATCTTCTTCTCATAATCATTTCCAAGGATCAATTGATCAAGAGTTTGAACAATTCAATCAAAAATTCGATGAAGAATTTAATCAAGAATTCGATGAAGAATTCAATAAAGAATTCGATGATATGTTTAGTAATTTTGATGATCACGAAGAAGCAACCAAGCCAAAAGCAAAACGAGTCTATATCAACAGAGATCGCGAAGACGGAGACATGCAGTTATGGAACGATTATTTTAGTGATCAACCAACTTACCCGCCTCATTTATTCCGACGTCGTTTTCGAATGACCAAGCACTTGTTCCTGCGTATCGTTGACCGACTCTCAAATGAATATCCTTTCTTTCGACAAAAGAAAGATGCTACTGGAAGGCTTGGTCTCTCTCCCCTTCAAAAGTGTACAGCGGCAATTCGTCTCCTAGCATATGGTGCTGCGGCTGACCAAGTCGACGAATACCTCCGCCTCGGTGGAAGTACTGCTCTTTCATGCTTATTAAAATTTGTGGAAGGAATAATATATTTGTTCGGAGATGAGTACCTAAGAAGACCCACGCCAGAGGATCTTCAACGGTTACTTTATGTCGGAGAGGAACGGGGATTTCCCGGGATGATAGGGAGCATCGATTGTATGCATTGGGAGTGGAAGAATTGCCCCACCGCTTGGAAAGGGCAATATTCACGTGGATCTGGAAAACCCACCATTGTTTTAGAGGCAGTAGCTTCATATGATCTCTGGATATGGCACGCATTTTTTGGCGGGCCAGGTACCTTAAACGATTTAAATATTCTTGACCGATCACCGGTTTTTGATGATATACTCCAAGGTAAAGCTCCAAAAGTGTGTTTCTCTGTCAACAGAAGGGAGTATAAATTGGCTTACTACCTCGCAGATGGTATTTATCCCAAATGGCCAACTTTTATCCAATCAATTTCACTTCCACAGGATCCAAAAGCATGTTTATTTGCTGAACGTCAAGAATCTGTTCGAAAGGATGTCGAGCGTGCTTTTGGAGTCTTGCAAGCTCGGTTTGCCATTGTTAAAAACCCAGCTCTTTTTTGGGATAAGGGAAAAATCGGAAAGATTATGAGAGCATGTATCATACTCCACAATATGATAGTAGAAGACGAACGAGCTGGGTACACTCAGTATGATGTATCAGAGTTCGAACACGGAGAAGGAAGTTCACATGTGGATTTGATGTTTTCTACAGATATGCCTACAAATGTCTCCCAAATGCTGGGCATTCGAACTCGACTTCGTGATAGAAACAAGCATCAACAATTGAAAGATGATTTGGTTGAACATGTATGGCAATGGCGACAACGTCAACATTAAAACTCACCGTTCTTTTTCCGTTTATGATTTGGAACATTATGTTTTTAATTTTTTTCTTCTCATGTATATATAAATTTTTATTTAAAGGTTTTTTTTAAATGCTTTTATAAATTAAAATGAATGAATTTTTTTTTTTTTAAGACACTCAAATTAAGTGTCTCCATTGGAAGTCTTCTTAACCAAAAGTGTCTTAAACAAAATAAATTAATTAAATTTAATTCACAAATAACTTAAGACACCTATTATGGTGTCTCCATTGGTGATGCCCTTAGATATAATTGCAATTTATGCATATTAAACAAAACGAAGTAGGCGACACACACACAAAAAAAAACAAAAAAGTCGTTGGAAGTTTAACTTAAACCTCTAATGGCAAGTTACATGACACTTACGTTAATACCCGAAATTTTGGTTTTTTATTAGGGTCGTCTTTTTCAATACTATCATTTATTAGAAGATCTTAACATGTTATGATAATAATCTATCGATCATAACGCATAGTTACATTTTTTGAAAAATTTGCATCTACAATCAAACAAAAGGTGTATTTTCTGGGAATTAAAATTTTGAAACTAGGGTAGAATCGCTAACGCCAACAACTAACCCAATTGCATTTATACGAACAATTTTTGTTTATTTATGTTAACACAACATATATAGTTCCATTCAACTTCCGTTCCAAATCGAGTCTCTTTGAGCAAAAGAATACAAAAACAAAAATTCAAGTCTCTTTGAGGATTCCATACTAATTTGAAGTTGAATATTTAATAGACAGTTGCATTATAAATGAGCAATGTACGCCACTGAATCGATATCACCATCAAATTGTCGAAGACCTAGAGAGATTGTGAGATCAAGATTAACAACTTGATTGATATTAAGATAAATAGAATAGTCATAAATTGTAAGCTTCAAGGTCGACGAAGATAAATCTAAAAGTGGTCCTATTATTTGGACCTTTGATCTAATGTCATTCACTCAATTTAGGAACGGGAACACAACCAAAACTCTAATAATTTTGGAAAAAGAAAGGAAATTATTTAGCAACTTGGCTTTAAAGGTTATTCCACCAATTGACACTATCTAAAGATACTTTGAGCCTTTGAGTAACACATTGGTCTCTCCCTTTGATTGGAAACACGTGGTGTAAAGATTGTAACGCTTCAATTTCAATGACTTTTGTACCTTTTGTGATAAAATAAAATGGATCAACTTTATAGAAGTATGGATCGTCTCTAATTACGTAGAAGTTTAGAAGTATCAATAGTTTCTAATCATATATGTAAATTGATCAATAAAATAAATGTTTTATGGATAAACTTACCCTAATCTATCAATTCTGGATCAAATACGATATTCTTATATGCAAGTGATCGAGAAACAATTCGATGGAATTCTCCACTATATACCTATATCTTTAGAGTCGACTCTCTCCAACTGTTGAATGCCACGTTATCACTAAAGAGATTGACACGTGGTGCCTAAAAAAAAAGAAGCCTATCTTCATCTTCTCGACCATTCGTTACTCATAGCACTCACTCCATTTATGTCAGAAATTGCAATCATTCCTCATGAACGAACCGTTGCTTCTTCGACTTCCTTTACCCTCTTAACAAAACGTTCTCGATTGAGATGCTTACATTATAAAAGACACAAAAGCTCTTGAAACGTTCTCGATTGAGAACAGCCACCGCCTCTCTCTTATGCGATTTTGAAGATTTGACCTTCCGTTAGTGCCGACGCCGGTTCCCCTCTCTGTCTTTATGTTTTCTTGTCATTTTGGTTTTGATGTTCGTGTTGTGGCTTTCGTAGATTCCTCGTCGGCCATGTCTCTCAAGTTTCCGGTGGTGGTGAAGGGTGTTAGTGCGGCGGTGGTGCCGGCTTGGTATAGCGACAGAGCGGCTGTGTCGCTAACACCACCTCTCTTCTCCGGATCTGTTTTTCTCGATGGCAGAGGTAATGAACCGATTTCCTTCTGCTTTGGTCACTGGCGGTGTATGGATATACACAATGTCTTTTGACCATCCTGGTTATGGAGGGAGTGATCTTGATCCGAATCGGCCACCGAGAAGATATAGAAGAGCTGGGTTAGGACTAGGACCTAAGTTCTATGTCTTTGGTCTCTCCATGGGTGGTAAAATCACATGGCCAAGTACATTCCTCACAGGTACTGCAGTTAATGTGTTTGATTCAATTGATTTTGATATTTGAGTCCATCTCATGGACCGTATAACAGTAAATCTATTAACTTTGATCTTGAAACAATAGTTGAGTTGCGATAGAAAGGCGCTTTTTTGTTGTTTGTTGATGGATTCTATTAACAGGTTGGCAGGAGTGGCGCTGGTGGTACTGGTGGCACTGGCGATTAGCTACTGGCGGAGAAACTTATCGGGTAATGATATATCATGGTTTTTACCCGTTTTTGACCATGATATAGGTCTTGTTTTTAGAGTTTTTCTAGTATTTTTGTAGTCTTTTTTAGTCTTTTCAGGTTTATGTACGTTTAGAGCATAATTGGAGATATTGAAACATTCTCGAACTTTTTGGACCAAAGCAGAGATCGTGCAGATGGGACAGCCGATTTGAAGCCCTTGTATCGACCGACACCACCTGGTGTCGATCGATACTGACACCATGAAGGAAGGAACGTGACTCACTGCCCATGTATCGATTGATGCCACTTATGGTATCGGTCGATACCGTCGTCCATGGAAAAGGAAACACGATTTTTTACAAATTTGAAGAATATGCACCTTGGTCCAGAAGACTTTAATAATTACAATAAAACCCAAAACGTGTTTTAGGATTATAATTAGGTTTTTCAGCCACTTTTGTTGGCTACGCTTTATTCTATTCTGGTTTTCGTTGAGAGAGCTATTGAGGGAGACAAGTTTGAACTTTGTTCGTCAGAGAGAAGATTTCGAACCTTTTGTTTTACTCTATTCTTATTTTATCTATTGAAGTATTATTCAGTCATGTTGCTTTCTTTAATCTCCATGTCTGAGTAGTTTTCTTTTAGGTTTAGGGTTTTCATAAGGCTTTCTCTGTATGTTAGATATATCGATTTATTAGGATTCATAATCAATTAAGTTATTCACCATAGGTTGTTCTTAGTGCTAATTCTAACTTGATCACCTAGAACTTAGATCTTAGGTTAATCAATTAGACACGAAAGTGTGATTGAAAACCTGACAGAACCTAGGGTGAGCAAAATAACTATATGCAAAGAAAGTTGGTTTAGTTATTTTGTGAACAAATCAAACTTAGACTTAAAGCTGGTTTAATCTTTAGGATTTGCAAAGAAATTTGGAATTCTAGGATTTAGACTTAGATAATTTTCACAGCGAAAGTTGGTTAATTATAGCTTAGTGTTTTGAGTTCAAGAACCGTGCTTAATCTGAATCATGATTTATTGTTTTGTCTGCATTCTCTGATTTCCTGAGAAATACCATGAACCTATCTTTCCTCCATTGAATTTACAACCCACTTAATTTCTTAGTTGTTTTCTGTTAAATTGATTAACTTAGCTTAATTCAAATCTTGTAATCTATTGAGTGATATCTTGAGTCTTTGTGGTTCGACCCCTAATTTACTGCAACTACTGCTTTAGTACTTTTAGGGTATTATATTTGAACATATCAAATTTTGGCGCCGGTGCCGGGGACTCTAATTTCACCATCAGATTTTAGCCGAGAATTTTGACTAAGTCCGACGGTATCGATTGATACTGCCTAGTATCGGTCGATACTCGCCGTTTTAGTTTGCTTTATTTTTTTCCGATTTTTGTCACTTACGTCTCTTGACTTTTGTGTTTCAGGTGTATACCTAATCGCGAAACCAGGAAAAACAAGAGCACACAGTTGACTAATCTGTCCAACAAGGAGCTAGCTGACTTAGAGCGCACAAACAGGAAGCACAAGAAACAAGAAGAGATGAACAATCCAGTTGTGTTGACTCGCGACGAGGCTGGAGTTTTGATGGACCATGATGGTAATTTGCGCAATGAGGCTGGACAACGACTTGATGGAGAGGGAAACATCATAATCCCACTAGTAGCTGTCGATAAGAATGCTGCGCAGGCTGCGCGCAACAACGAGGTGAATCATGGGAATGTTGTGGTTAATCGTGCTAGGACGCTTGGAGAGTACAACATACCCAATCAGTTCTATGTCAATCGGTCTGCGATTCGTATTCCCACCTTTCAGAGGAATGACTTTGAGCTGAAGCCTGCATACTACACACTTGGGGGTCAGCACCCTTTTCATGGTCTTTCTCATGAGCATCCCATGGATCATATTGAGAGGTTCGAGGACTTGGTCACTAGCATCAAGTACAATGGAGTGCCCAATGAGTTCCTTTTCTGTAAGTTTTTCCCATACTCTCTTGGTGGGGATGCAGCTTACTGGCTGAAGCAGTTACCTCCGGGATCGCTGACTACTTGGGCAGAGACGAAGAACGCGTTTCTGAACAACTTCTATGATGATGCGAGATCCGAGGAGCTGAGGAACAACATCTCTCAATTTTCTCAGGGAGCGACAGAGGCTTTTAAAGCCGCTTGGGCGAGGTTCAGATCATATCAGAGAGATTGCCCGCATCACGGGTTTACTCAGGTTCAGTTGCTGGGTATTTTCTTCAAAGGGATCGATTGGAGGTATCAGATGGCTCTAGATGCTGCGAGCAATGGGAATTTCAACACGAGATATCCCGACGATGCTTATGTGCTAATCGAGAACTTGGCATCTACCAATAGCACCAAGAATGCCAATTTTGAGCGGAAGAGGCTGAACGAGATCATTGATAGATCGCAGATTGCTGAGGTGCATGCGAAGCTGGATTCGCTGCATAATTTGTTGATGGGCAAGCAACAGAAGGTTGTTCACTTTGCTGATGAGGTCGAGAATGTTGATGAGGAGGAAGCAGAGGATGTTAATTACATTGGAGGTGCTGGTTTTCAAAATCAGCGGTATCAATACAACAACAACGAGGTTTCACCAACAATGCTCAGCGAGGAGGATTCAAGTCTGATTTCAAGCCCTCAGGTTTTGGAGCAAATTCCTTTGCCCAGAAACCGATGCAGAGCAGCGATTACACGCGTGCCTACGAGAGTTCGTCCTATCAACCTCCACCGCCCAAGACTCAGTGGACTTCAATGGGAAGATGGATGCTATGTACACACACCTAAATGGAAAGATTGAAGCTCTTAGCATTCATTAGAAGAAGCTGGAAACTCAGGTCGCTCAGACCGCGGATGCTGTGAAGAGACATGATGGTTTTCTTCCAGGGAAAACAGTGAATCCAAGGGAACATGTTCATGCTATCACCTTGAGGAATGGAAAAGAGGTCAGTCCAGGAGTGAAGAAGACCTCTACTACAAAGAATCTCGTCGATCTTGCTGAAGATGACGACGATGAGGCTTACGCAATCGCCCCACTATCGATCGATACCAGCCAGCATCGGTCGATACCCGTCCAAGGATCTGCCAAGGACGTTTCGAAGCAACAAACATCGATCGATACCACCCCTGTATCGATCGACACGAACCCATAAGTCGAGAAACAGCCCGAGTTGAGTACATGAAGAGTCTACATGCCCAAGATACCTTTCCCTCGACCTCCTAGGAAGACCAAGAAGGAAGTGGAAGACTCCAGATGCAAGGCAATGCTAGACAAGTTGATTCTTGAACTTCCGTTTGTCGATGCTATCAAGACTTCACCAGCCTTCAGGAGATATGTCAAGCGGATGGTATCGAGCAATGTGAACCTTGAGGATGGAGTGATGATGATTACTCATGAGTGCAGTGCGATCCGGCTTAACAAGATTCCAGAGAAGCTACCAGACCCATGGAGTTTTGTGTTGGAATGTACGATTTTCACAGAGAGATTCGAACATTCGCTCTGCGATCTTGGCTCGAGTGTGAACCTTATGCCATACTTGGTTGCTAAGCGAATGGGAATGACAGATTTCACGTCCACCAAGATTTCTCTGATACTTGCTAATCGCTCAGTTCGACTTCCCGAAGGATTGCTTGAAGATGTTCCGATAAAGATTGGGAACTGCTTAATCCCGACTGATTTCATTGTCATGGAGTACGACGCAGAGCCAAAGGATCCACTTATTCTTGGAATGCCATTCTTAGCAATAGCTGGAGCTCTGATTGATTGCAGGAATGGGAAGATAGCTCTCAACATCGGCGACTTGGTCATGACGTTCAACATGGAGAAGATGATGAAGAGACCAACCATCGATGGGCAGACGTTCCTTGTCGGTACCTTCAGCGACATAGCTGAAGAGTACTTTCTGGAAATGCACCCTGAGGATCCACTGGAGAGCATTGGTGTGTTCCACTGATTCAGAGGAGTTTCTGAGTGATGCTACTGCTGGATACGCCAAGTTGCTCGATGCAACAGCTGCAGTATCGACCGATACCCATGGTAGTGTCGATTGATATCAGGCGTGCGCGATAGAGGAGTTAACCGAAACTCCTAAGAAAGCTGGTGTGCTTGGTGATTGGAGTGAGGAGAAAGCTCCTAAGATCGAACTTAAGCCACTTCCAGCGAACATAAGGTACGTTTTTCGTGGTCCCAATTCCACATATCCTGTGATTGTTAATTCTTCTTTGAACAACACAAAGATCGCCTTACTGCTGTGCAAGCTGCGCAAGTATCGCAAAGCTCTTTGCTATTCTCTTGATGACATTTCAGGTATATCACCAGACCTGTGCATGCATCAGATTCATCTTGAGGACGAGTCGAAGGCTTCGATCGAGCATCAGAGGAGGCTGAACCCGAATTTGAAAGACGTGGCCAGGAAGGAGATCATGAAGCTTCTGGAAGCAGGCATCATCTATGCCATTTCGGACAGTTCTTGGGTTAGTCTAGTTCACGTGGTGCCTAAGAAAGGAGGAATCACTGTGGTGAAAAATGAGAGGGATGAGCTGATTCCTACAAGGACGATCACTGGACACCGGATGTGTATCGACTACAGGAAGCTGAATGCAACTACGAGGAAGGATCACTTTCCACTGCCATTCATCGATCAGATGCTGGAGAGGATAGCGAGTCACCCATACTACTGTTTCCTCGATGGGTACTCAGGTTTCTTCTAGATCCCGATACATCCAGATGACCAGGAGAAGACGACGTTTACATGTCCTTATGGCACATTCGCCTACAGAAGAATGCCATTTGGATTATGTAATGCTCCAACGACTTTTCAGAGGTGTATGATGTCCATCTTCACAGATATGATCGAGGAGTTTATGGAGGTGTTCATGGATGATTTTTCGGTGTACGGATCTTCATTCAAAGGATGTCTTGATAACTTGTGCAAGGTGCTACAGAGATGCGAGGAGAAACACTTGGTCTTTAATTGGGAAAAGTGTCACTTTATGGTTCAAGAGGGCATCGTTCTTGGGCACAAGGTTTCTAAGGCTGGGATCGAGGTTGACAAAGCTAAGATTCAAGTAATGACAAGCCTACAACCACCAGAATCTGTGAAGGACATTCGAAGCTTCCTTGGTCATGCCGGGTTTTATGGACGATTCATCAAGGACTTCTCCAAGATAGCCCGCCCACTCACCGCCCTGTTATGCAAGGAAGTCGCATTCGATTTCACCCCTGATTGTCTTGCAGCTTTTGAGCAGCTTAAGAACGCCTTGGTGAGTGCTCCTATTCTCCAACCTCCAGATTGGAATATACCTTTTGAGGTTATGTGCGACGCGAGCGATTTTGCAGTTGGTTCTGTTCTGGGTCAGAGGAAATACAAGAAACTTCATGTTATCTACTATGTCAATAGGACGTTGGATGATGCTCAGAGGAACTGCAGCACCACAGAGAAGGAGTTCTATTTTGAGAAATTTCGATCCTATTTGATTGGGAGTAAGGTGACTGTCCACACAGATCATGCCGCTCTCAAGTACTTGCTACAGAACAAGGATCTCAAGCCTCGCCTATGTCGTTGGGTCCTTTTGCTCCAAGGTTTCGACATTGAAGTTAAGGACAAAAAGGACGTCGAGAACGGAGTTGCTAATCATCTCTCGAGGATAAAGATTGATGAGGACGTTCCTATTGATGATTTCTTACCAGAGGAGCGCATCTACTTCCTTGCGACTGAGCTTCAGGGTGGCTGCATCGAAAATCTGCTCGATTCACGAGTTTCGACCTTCGGTATCGATCGATACTCACCTAGTATCGGTCGATACCCGTCGACAGCAAGACCAATTTTGCCTATAGATCACTTTGGTGTTGAGGAGTTTCTAGCTGTTGTGGCTACTCTTGATCGACCTTGGTATGCTAATTATCTTGCTGCAGATGACGAGCCAAAGCACCTAAAGAAGTATGACAGGAAGAAGTTTATGCGTGAGATAAGGCGATTCTTCTGGGATGAGCCTTACATGTACAAGCACTGTTCTGATGGGATGTACCAGAGATATATTGCAGAATCTGAGGTGCCTGAGGTTCTCTATCACTGTCATGGGTCTGAGTATGCTGGACACTTTGCTACTTTCAAGACGGTGTCCAAGGTTCTTCAAGCAAGTTTTTGGTGGCCTACGATGTTTAAGGATGCTCATGCCTTCATCTCGCAGTGTGATGTCTATCAGAGGAGAGGGAAGATCAGTAAGCGACATGAGATGCCACAGAACTTCATCCTTGAGGTGGAAGTTTTTGATTGCTGGGGCATTGATTTTATGGGTCATTTTCCTTCATCACGAGGGAATAAGTACATATTGGTTGCTGTGGACTATGTGTCCAAATGGGTGGAAGCGATTGCTAGTCCAACCAACGACTCTTCAGTGGTTCCTAAGCTGTTTAAGTCCATTCTTTTCCCTCGATTCGGAGTAACTCGAATTGTTATAAGTGATGGTGGCACTCACTTTATTAACAAGGTCTTCGAGAAGCTGTTGAAGAAGCATGGTGTGAATCATCGTGTAGCTACTCCTTATCATCCTTAGACGAGTGGGCAGGTTGAGGTATCCAACAGGCAAATCAAGGAGATTCTGGAAAAGACAGTGGGTACTACTCGGAAGGATTGGTCTGCAAAGCTGGACGATGCACTGTGGGCTTACCGGACCGCTTTCAAGACGCCACTCGGGACTACACCGTTTCACTTGTTGTATGGGAAAGCGTGTCACCTTCCAGTCGAGATCGAACACAAGGCAGCATGGGCTACCAAGCTGATGAATTTTGACATCAAGTCTGCTGCAGAGAGGCGATTGGTTCAACTAAACGAGCTGGATGAGATTAGGCACCTTGCCTATGAGAACTCGAAGCTATACAAGGAGAGGACTAAGGCGTATCACGACAAGAAGATCCTCTCTCGCCACTTTGAACCCAATGACCATGTACTTCTGTATAACTCTCGTTTGCAATTGTTTCCTGGAAAATTGCGTTCTCGTTGGTCAGGTCCCTTCACAATCAAGGAAGTCCGACCACACAGTGCAGTTGTGCTGATAAATGCTGAAGGCAAGGAATTCACTGTCAATGGACAGAGGGTGAAACACTATTGGGCGAAAGTCGAGATTCTAGACGGACACATTGTGCCTCTGGCTGATGCACCCATTACCTGAACTCAGTAAAGTCAAGCTAGTGATGTTAAACAAACGTTTGGTGGGAGGCAACCCACTGGTGAGTCTGTACATAAGTTTTTCCTTTATTTTTATTTTTTGTTTTGTGTCTTTTATCTTCACGTGAAGCAGATTCAGACGAGCTGTATCGATCGACACCCACCCAGTGTCGATCGACACCATCCATGCGACAAAGGAGCAGACACTTGCCACGAGTATTGATCGATACCATTAATGGTATCGGTCGATACCCGCCGCCCAGGTAAGTAACCCTTAAAACCCTTGCGGGTTTTTCCTTTTCTTCTCCCAGCCCCATCGAGCGATACACAGAGGATTAATTTCTCTCTTTATCTGGTTTCACGTCTCTTTTTCTTTTCTTTTCTTTTGTTTTTCTTTTCTTTTGAACTTTTAAGTCTTGTGTCAGTCCTCTTATGATCTTGAACTTTGTGGATTCAAGCTTCTATGATATCTTGTTGCATCTGACTTGTGTTTGAGTGATCTCACAGTGCTGACCAATTCATATCTGGATCATTTAACACAATTATGAGCATCGATGTCGATGAAAAGGAGTCCTTGTGTCGACCAACGACTGGTATCGATCGATACCAGTGCTGTATCGGTCGACACTCATCACCATCTCGGGTAACTTCTTCGATTTTCACCAATCCACTTAGTTCTTCTGTTTTCTTTTGCGGAATCTAGACTAGATAACACTGGGGACAGTGTTGTTTAAGTCTGGGGGAGGTAGTTGCTAACATTTTGTTTGTTTTTCTTAGAGTCAGTCGTTTTTGTGTCAAATTTGTTTTATTGAGTCAAAATTTTGTTGGAGATTATGATCTTGTTCTTGAATCTATTGTTTTGACTTTTCTTCTGAGTGTCCATTGTTACAGAATCAGTTTTAGATCGAACTAATGAAAAATTCAAAGGCTGACCAGTTGACTAGAAAACACCAATGTTTCCAGTGGAGTTCATCGAAACATGAGCCAAATTTTTTGCACTTCATCGATGTGGTTAGTGTTCATTAGAGCTTGATTCCTCATTCATATCTGACAAAGGAACACATGTGTTTTAAAGTAATGGTATACCTCTCCTTTAATATAAGTTAATGAATTAAAGCACGAAAAGATGAAAGGATTTTCTTCTAAATGGAGGGTTAGGAAAATTTCCAGCGATCCCATTATTCTGCTTAGAATGAATGATCACACAAAGGTTGGAAGCGAGGTTAGGAAAATTTCCCGAGATACCACTATTCGCCTACGCCTTTGATACATAGAGAGGGGAAGAACCGGAGATTCGGTGGCAAACACCATCAATACTTGCGTATCAAACCTTGATGTATATGTGCAAATAAAAAAAAAAAGCATGAATTGAAATAAGTCTGGGGGAGAGGAACTAAGTACCAAAAAAAAAGTGTGAATTTTTGGTGGTTCTTTTGTTATGATATTGCATGGGAAAGAGTCTAGAAGGTTCTTGGCTCTGAACACAGCGATGAAACTGGCGATGATGGTTTTGAAGGATGAAGCTGTGAGATTATGTGTGGAGTCTGGGAAAGCTGCGAATGTCTACGGAGAAGTACATGGTGGTTAGATCTGGAACTGGTAAAGTGATGAGAAGACATTAGGAAAAAGGGTCATTGCAATGTTTCAAGAACATGTGAGTCTCCGTTGTTTTCAAACTTCTTTCTCTGGTTTGGTTTTCTGTTTGCTTGAGAGCAAGCAAAAGCTAAGTTTGGAGGAGTTGATATATCATGGTTTTTACCCGTTTTTGACCATGATATAGGCCATGTTTTTTTAGTCTTTCTAGTATTTTTGTAGTCTTTTTGAGTCTTTTCAGGTTTAGGTACGTTTGGAGCATAATTTGAGATATTGAAACATTCTGGAGCTTTTTGGAGCAAATCAGAGATTGTGCAGCTGGGACAGCCGATTGGAAGCCCTTGTATCGACCGACACCACCTGGTGTCGATCGATACTGACACCATGAAGGAAGGAACGTGACTCACTGCCCGTGTATCGATCGATGCCACTTATGGTATCGGTCGATACCGTCGTCCATGGAAAAGGAAACGCGACTTTTTACAAATCTGAAGAATCTGCACATTGATCCACAAGACTTTAATAATTACAATAAAGCCCAAAACGTGTTTTAGGATTATAATTAGGTTTTTCAGCCACTTCTGTTGGCTACACTTTATTCTATTCTGGTTTTCGTTGAGAGAGCTATTGAGGGAGACAAGTTTGAACTTTGTTCGTCAGAGAGAAGATTTCGAACCATTTGTTTTACTATATTCTTATTTTATCTATTGAAGTATTATTCAGTCATGTTGTTTTCTTTAATCTCCATGTCTGAGTAGTTTTCTTTTAGGTTTAGGGTTTTCATAAGGCTTTCTCTGTATGTTAGATAGATCGATTTATTAGGATTCATAATCAATTAAGTTCTTCACCATAGGTTGTTCTTAGTGCTAATTCTAACTTGATCACCTAGAACTTAGATCTTAGGTTAATCAATTAGACACGAAAGTGTGATTGGAAACCAGACAGAACCTAGGGTGAGCAAAATAACTATCTGCAAAGAAATTTGGTTTAGTTATTTTGTGAACAAATCAAACTTAGACTTAAAGCTGGTTTAATCTTTAGGATTTGCAAAGAAATTTGGAATTCTAGGATTTAGACTTAGATAATTTTCACAACGAAAGTTGGTTAATTTTAGCTTAGTGTTTTGAGTTCAAGAACCGTGCTTAATCTGAATCCTGATTTATTGTTTTGTCTGCATTCTCTGATTTCCTGAGAAATACCATGAACCTATCTTTCCTCCATTGAATTTACAACCCACTTAATTTCTTAGTTGTTTTCTGTTAAATTGATTGACTTAGCTTAATTCAAATCTTGTAATCTATTGAGTGATATCTTGAGTATTTGTGGTTCGACCCCTAATTTACTGCAACTACTGCTTTAATACTTTTAGGGTATTATATTTGAGCATATCAGGTAACATAACAAGAGAATGAGACTATTGAGGGAAACCACCATCGTTTCAAACATCGGCGGAGATTATTGAGGGAAACCACCATTCAATCAAATGACAGCTGAACGAGAAAGGAGGTTTTGTCTGTGGAAAGGCCGACAATAGAGTCGAGAGGCAAGAAAGTTTTTGATGATAGTGAAACATATTCATTTGGGGTTTTCTGATCGGCAGTATTCACTACTCTACTTTGTATTGGAGTATGTGTCGTCTTAGGTTTGAGAGGGAGAGAGAGAAGCGAATGTGTATTGTTTTGTTCTGTTTGGTTGGTGTTGTCATGGGAAGGTCGTTGTTGCGGCGGTTGCGACGGCTTGTTCTGAGGCAGATGTGATGGTGGAAGGAGAATGAAGAGTCGGAGGAAACGAAGGATTGTGATGGTGGGAGGTTTAGGAAAGTGGTGGACATGCAGCTGGGTTGGCTTCTGAAGGAGGCTCCAAGCTTTGTGATATATCATGGTTTTTACCCTTTTTAAGCCATGATATAAGTCCGTTTTATAGAGTCTTTCTACTATTTTGGAGTCTTTTCGAGTCTTTTACAGGTTTTAGCACGTTTGAAGCATAATTGGAGATATTGGAGCATTTTGGAGCAAAACAGAAGCTTGTGTAGCTGAGTACCCGATTTAGAGTCTCAGTATCGATCGATACTACCCTAGTATCGGTCGATACTCATTGCAGCAAGACAGAAGTCGCGACTTTTATGAAAAGTTGAAGAATTGCAAGATTGCCCAGAAGATTTTAATAATTGCAATATGCCTCAAAACATGTTTTAGGTTATTAATTAGGTTTTTGAGCCAGTTTGGAGAGAACGTTTTTTTATTACACTTGTTTTGGATTCTGAGCTTTTTGTGAGAGAGCTTTCGGAGGGAGAAAAGTCTGAGACTCTGTTCGTCCGAGAGAAAATTTCGAACCCTCTTGTTACTCTCCTTTTTATTATTTATTTGAGTATTATTTCAGTCATGTTTATTGTCTCAATTATCATGTCTGAGTAGTTCTCTTGTTAGGTTCAATGTTCTCATAAAGGTTTTCCCTGAATGTTAGGTTAATTGAATAATTAGGATTCACCATCTGAATTAGTTCTTTGCCTAGGTTGTTCTCAAAGCTATATCTAGACTGATCACCTAGAACTTAGATCTTAAGATAATTGGTTAGGCACGAGAGTGCGATTAATTACCTGACAGAACCTAGAGTGAGCAAAATAACTATTCGCAAAGAGATTTAGTTTAGTTGTTTTGTGAACAAATCAAACTTGAACTAAAAGCTGGTTTAGACTTTAGGATTCGCAAAGAGATTTGGGATTCTAGGATTTAGACTTAGATAGTTTTCGCAACGAGAGTTGGTTAGCTATACGTTAGTGATTTGAGTTCAAGAACCGCGCTAAAACTGAATCATGTTAGTTAGTTTATCTACATTCATTGAATTCCTGAGAAATACCCTGAGCCTATCTTTCTTCCAATCGACTTACAACACATTTAATTTACGCATTGCTTTCGTTTACATCTGCTGGTTTAGCTTAATTCGAATCTACTTAATCTATTGAGTGATATCTGGAGTTCTTGTGTTCGACCCCTAACTATACTGCAACACTGCTTTAGTACTTTTTACGGTATTAATTTGAGCATATCACTTTGTTGTTCACTTTCATCGATGATATGTCCAATGGGTAAGATTTCTCTAATGGTTGCTAATTAGGGATTTCTTCATATCTATTTTTTTTTCTTGGATTGGTGAGAGTAATGTGTTAAGATGATCTATTTTCTGTTTGTAATCATATTTGCTTTCTGGTTTATTAAGGTTTGGCGATCTCAGTTTACTTTTGTTCTTTACATTGCATGATCCATGTCCTTTAAGTTTGATATTTTTCGTGAAAATTGAATGCTTTGATGCTTTTTAGGCGGGTTGGATTTTTAGTCTAATTAAATATGGGTCTAAAATCGGATATGGGTTTCAATCGTGGTTCATAAAACGCGATTTAGTTTAATTGAGCGAAATTTCATTTATTTAATTGCATACGTGGAATTAAGTATAATAAAATAGTTTAAGTGGTTTATAGATAAAATTTATAAATTTAGAGAATTTAGCGATGAGGTCAAAAGTCTAGGAGAAAATAGATAGGGTGAAAATAGTTGAGGGGTATACCAAAGTCAAATAACATTTATAAGACAAACTATTTTCTTCCAACTTAAGATTAACAAACCATTTTATGTTTATAGGTTAAACCTTTTGAATGGTAAAAAAAATATGATGAAGAAGCTAACAAAAATCAAAAAGGTTAAAAAACTTTGATGTCCAAGATGATACTATTGAACATCTACAATGCATGCAATTCGTAATTTATAAATTTCATAAAGTCATGCTTTGAGTTAGGTTACCATATATTTTTAATATTATGTAAACAATTTGTAAATCTTAGTTTTTTTTACCAAAACAACATAAAATTATATATAAAAACATCTTGTTCTAGAGTATGATATAGAATTGTATAACGAAAAACAAAGAGGTTATAAATAATATTAAACTCAATATATTAATATTTTCTCATACTAAATCCATTGTAATTGATGTAGCGTATACAATGGGAGCTCGATAGTGTTTTTGTAACGGCAATTGTCTACAAAAGCTCGGATAGGTTGTTCACTTGTCGATATTCTGCAAAAGCTATGTGGTTGATAGAGTTAACGCAGCTAGTACTCCTAGAACACACCATGATAACAAACATGGTTGATAGGGCATCAGAGCTCGAGGATTTCAAGTGTTTTAGAAGATTTTTGTTTCTTTTAGGATTATATACATTCTTCATAGAGAAGATGTGTGTGGAGATTGTCTTGCAAAAAAGGCAAAAGCACATAGTCATTGTTTTTCCCATGTAAGTGCGTCGGTACCCAAGAGGAAGGCAGATGCCACATGTGAAATGTTTTAAACCAGTGCAAATTATGAAAGCATTACAATGATGCCCGCACTGAATAATTATTTTTCTGTCCCCCATTACAAAATTATTTCTAGACAAATGGACTTTAAAGCCTAAGAATAGTATTGGTAATAGGCTAATATATATCCCATTTTCTGTCCCCCATTAAAACCCAAGAATAGTATTGTTAAATCTTAAATTATACTCTTGTGTTTTACGAAAAATATCATTTTGACACATTTCACACATATTAAGAAAATTACTAAAAGTTCTATATTACTCCTTATTAATACACTAAACAATTTTTCTTTTTCTAATTAATACACTAAAACAATAAAGTTAAAATTAGATTTGTTCAAAAAATTATGCATTGAAAACATAAAACGACACTTTTTGTGAAACAAAAATAAAACCTCAAAACGACACTCTTTGTGAAACAAAAATAAAACCTCAAAACGACACTCTTTGTGAAACGGAAGGAGTAGTTCATCTTCTTGTTGATATAAAGCTTTCTTAATCAAATCTTCACATAGTACATTACCAAAATTGTGGCTTTTCAATTTTCTTCTTACTTTTTCTTTTCTGCTCTATACTCTTATATTTATTTTTATTTTTTTTGAGATTACAATTTGTATTTTAATATTTATGTATCATTTATATGGATTAGTTTCCTTAATAGGTTATAATGTTTTTATTTATATATATTAGAGAATTTCTTAGAATTTATTATATCTATTGTATTTAATATAACTAATACAAAATTTAAACATAATATAATGTAGAAAATATGATTAGATAAAAAAAAATACAATTCTTTTCATCCAGGTTTGTAATTTAGTAGTTTTTGTATTGGCGTCATCATTGTGTTATAATTTGGTTCAAGCGCCATAATGTATATAAGTTAAAAATGAAAAAAAAAAAAAGATAAATATTTTATGCTATTTATTTTCTTTAAAAAATATATATTTTATGCTATTTATACATCAATATATAAATATAAAGATATTTTTGTTTTCGGTAAAAAATAATTTTGGATTCTGTTACAAGTTATCTTCATTCTTCAGACAAGATGGCAATGTGCTCAATCTTCTCTCCAAGCAGAAGCTATGGGATTTTTGCAGGTACTTCAACTGATGTGGATTAAGGGATGGAGAAGAGTATGATTTGAGAGAGATAATTTGGAGTTGACAAATCTGATTAATCGGAAACAAGAGCATACTGAGATTGGAAATTTGTTGATTGATATTTGGTTTTGGATGATGCGGCTACCATAATGCTCCCTGGGACATATAAATCGAGAGAAGAATAGTGCTGCACATATGTTGTCAAAGAAAGTTTATGAAGCAGATGAATTATTTTCTTTTTTTAATGTAGCTCCATCTTGGTTAATGACTCGATTGTATTATCCTTACACTATATAATCAATAATATCAGATGTTAAAAAAAAAAAAAAATGGCAATGTGCATTAGCTTCTCTAGGGCATCTCCAAGGCTAACACCAAATTAATTATATATTATTATATTTGGTGTTCCACTTTATTTTTCATCTTCAACCACAATATCAAATCTCACACTAAAAATAATATTATTTATTATTATATTATTAAATTAAGATTCTCTTTATTTTTTTAATAGTTTTAATAAATACTAATTATTCTTATAACTGATTAATTATAAGTTAAATATACGGCTACAATCGATAAATTAAAAATAGTGAAAATAAATTACGTCGTACTAATTCTCAGAATTAGTATATTCGGACCGTAAGTGTTCAATAAATGCATTTCGAAGTTCAATATGAGCTTCCCAGTCCTTGATTTGCCTGTGTCGAGCCAAGAATTCTTGAAATCGAGCATCATCGTCACCCGCCAGCTCAACTTCTGCGGATGGAACTTCAGCTTGTAATTTTATGTTTCGAGTGTTTAATTGAAATCTTAATCAATTTGCGTATTAATTTAGATATTTTGTGCAAATTAAAATTTCACCCTAAATTACAATTAAAATTTCATATTATTAAAATTTGCAATAATACAAAAATAATTATGGTATATTTATTTTTAAGTTACAAATTTAATCAACTAATAAACAACAATCTAATCATATTATTTAATAATATTTAAGTCCAAATATGGTGTAATATTTAATAATATGGTGTGATACTGTTCATAAAACACTAAAACAAAAAATTTGCCATCATGTTTGCCGTTCGATTGGAAAATAATTAACACCATATTTGTTATTATCCCGTTCGGTTGGAGTTGGCCTTACATCTAGTAAATTTAAAGACTCGTCTAGTGGGTAATGCAGAAGACGAGTCTTCGACAACATATCCCTCCTGATCCAAGATCAACGTATGTCATATTGACCACACCTAATAAAAATAAATATTGATCCCCAACAATGATTTCTACATAAACTTGGAACTAAAAGCATCAAAACTAAATAAATAAATAAAATGAATGAATGAATTTATTTGCTTCCGGAATAAAATTATTAAAAAAATTTAAAGAATCAAAATTTGATAATTTAAAGAATAGAAAATTAAAGAGGATAAAAAAAATATATATATATATAAAAATGGTAAATGTTTCGGATTAAGCCATAGGTTACTACTACTCATAACATTACTCCACAATCCTATCCTTAACTCGCAAACGGGTTTATTTAACCCAGAGAGCCCAAATTCGCTACACGAGTCCTCCTCAATCGATTCGACATTTTGATCGGCTCTTCTTCGTTACTCAAAAACCCTAATACCGATTTCTTGCGATTTAGCAAAACCCTAGACTTCTGCTGCTGTTGAGCGAAGAATGGAGGGATCGTCGAGCATCGCGAGGAAGACATGGGAGCTCGAGAACAACATTCTAACCGTGGATCCTCCGGATTCAGCCTCCGACGGCATATTCTACTACGACGACTCTGCGCAGGCCAAGGTCCTGCAGGATAAGCCTTGGGCCTCCGATCCTAACTACTTCAAGCGTGTTCAAATCTCAGCGCTCGCTCTTCTCAAGATGGTTGTACACGCCCGCTCTGGTGGCACAATCGAGATTATGGGTCTTATGCAGGGGAAGACCGATGGTGATACAATCATCGTTATGGACGCTTTTGCTTTGCCTGTCGAAGGTACCGAGACTAGGGTTAATGCCCAGGCCGATGCCTACGAGTACATGGTTGAATACTCACAGACCAACAAGCTGGTATGTATCTCTCGCTCTAGCTCCGTTTGCGAGATGCTTAAGCTAGGTTTTCCTTGTGGCTATCTTCTGTTCCTCTACTGGATTTGTGGTATTCTAGATGCGTTATTCTTGTTTGGTTACCTTTGATGGCTACCACAATAATGTTAGCTAGTTGCTCCTTAACTGTTGGTACTTGTTCTGATCTTCTTGCAACTTCAAGTTTTCTAGAATTCAAATTGTTTGATTGGTTATTAATACAACTTGAACGATAGGCTGGGCGGTTGGAGAATGTTGTTGGATGGTATCACTCTCACCCCGGGTATGGATGCTGGCTCTCGGGTATCGATGTTTCAACACAGATGCTTAACCAACAGTATCAGGAACCCTTCTTGGCTGTTGTTATTGATCCAACAAGGACTGTTTCGGCTGGTAAGGTTGAGATCGGGGCATTCAGAACATATCCAGAGGGACATAAGATCTCAGATGACCATGTTTCTGAGTATCAGACCATCCCTCTAAACAAGATCGAGGACTTTGGTGTTCATTGCAAACAGGTACTTGTATTTCTCATTTTTTGATTTTTGATCTTCTTGGAGGCTTTCATCATCGCTCTTATGATTGGTCTTTTTGATGTTGCAGTACTATTCATTGGACATCACTTACTTCAAGTCATCTCTTGATAGCCACCTTCTGGATCTCCTTTGGAACAAGTACTGGGTGAACACTCTTTCTTCTTCCCCGCTGCTGGGCAATGGAGACTATGTTGCCGGACAAATATCAGATTTGGGTAAATTCTTGGATATGCAGAGCTAGTTTTTGTTTTTTTAACTTTGATCCAGGTCGTAGTTTAATATTTTCTCTTTTCTTATCATTTTAATCGTTTACCAATGAAGCTGAGAAGCTTGAGCAAGCCGAGAGTCAGCTGGCTCACTCCCGGTTTGGAGGAATACCAGCCACTCTTCAGAGGAGAAAAGAGGTTTGTCTAAATGGTGGCTTTTATGTTCTTATTGTTTCTTGACTGTCAGAGATAGTGGACCATGATTTTGAGCTCTTCCACATGCCACTTCTCAAGCTTTTTCTTATCTAGAAATTTATTATTTGAGTAAATTAAGTGCTACTATCAACATCTAGCTACTTGGATTGATAGTTTGTAGAAAATCTTGTCAGCCTATTAAAATTTGCAACCTCTCTTTATTCTTAGGCTGTGTGTTGCTTGGATATAATAAACTAATAGTCTTATAGGAACTCTACCTGCACAACATTATGGTTCACCTTTTCTGTTTGTATGATTTCACAATTGCGTGTTCGTTTAGTCAAAATATTACAAAGTTGTTAAAGTTTGAACAAGTAAAACTGGGAGACTTTGATGTGTCAATTCGTCAACTAGTCGCTGCCAATAGTCTGTGTTTGCTTTCTAGAGTTGTGTTGTCGTTTCAATCTTGTTTACATAAAGTCATCTGTTCGGGAGATTTCAAAGCCTAAATAGGAGTGTGTGTGTGTGTGTGTGTTGTGGATCATTTTCAGGATGAGCCTCCACTCGCTAAGATAACTCGGGATAGTGCAAAGATAACTGTCGAGCAGGTCCATGGACTAATGTCACAGGTGAGTAGAACACAATCTGACAGACTGATGCTATTTATTCCATTTTTGTTCATGGATCCATGAGATTCACTCAAGGTCCTTCTTCCATCACTGTGCAGGTTATCAAAGACATCTTGTTCAATTCCTCACGTGAGTCCAACAAACCTCCCAGCGAACCATCGGATCCAGAGCCCATGATTACATCGTGAAGTTGATTTTCTTTTGTTTTGTCTGCGCAATTGACTTCCCTTTTGACCCGGTTTATGAGGCAGTATGGCACAATGTTTCCTATAATTTCTCTCCAGTGTAGTATCTGCTTCAGACAAGCAAGCTCTTTGGGTTATCAAATGACATTAACATGACAGCTTCGATCTTGAATTGGTATTAAAAGATTGGCCATTTGAAATATTGCTGGAACAAAAAGCATTTATTTTCTTTTTTGAAATCGGGTGCTAATTCCAGAAACAGAGAGCAAATGTGAAATACAGAAAAAGAGGTTTTTGAAGCTCAGAATTTCTCGAAACCAAACAAAGAAAGAAAGCTGCGTAAAAGTGAAATCGAGAGTAGAGAAGAATAAGGGTAACCTTGAGAGCAAACTGCGAGCTTTCTTCATCATCTCTGTGAGTCTCTTCGTTCGTCTTTACCAATTGCGAAATTTGACGCAGCGCATGTAGCGGGTTTTATCCACATCAATATAACCCGACCCGTCCTGTTTATGACCCAATATTTCCAGTAGAAAACTAGAAATCAATCACCAATATATCAAATAAAATAGGCAACACGATCTTGAGCAAAATCTTCATGTTTAAGAATCGAGCTTCGTTGTTTTATCACCAAGATGGCCGAGATTGCCATTGATGCATTGTTAAGCTTGCGCTTATCTTGTATTTTCTCGTTTTATCTCACTTCAAAACATGGATTCGAATTAGGACCATTCGTTGGAGACTTGGGTTCAGGCAAAGTAACATTCTAAGGAAGCTGTCTTGATCATCTGGAAGACTTTGGTTATATTCGTGGTAAGGTTCAATTTTGCAATCATACTACATTTGTGGTGGTTTTCTCGCAAGATGTTGACTGTAGCACACAACCATATGTGAGAAAACATCTACCCTAAATTTGTTCAGCCCTCTTTTGTCATTGAGGTTGAGTCAGACATCAATAATTATAAATCTCATTTGAAAAAACATTAAGACCAACATTAAAAGTTAATATTAAATATAATTTTCAACAAGTTTATATCAGTAATACTTCATATAATATTTATATATTATTTTTAATTTTTTTTTTAACGTTGATATAACGTGGGATTGACGGAAAAGCTGTTTTGCGGATGACTTTGGAGGTGAGGAGTTTGATTTGCATTTTTTTGAGGTGTTTTTTTTGCCAAAAAAAAGTAAAGGTTTCGAGTTTTTTTTTAGAAAGATATGTTTTTTTTTTTTTGTAGAAAGACGAGATCAAATCAGTTTTTTTTATGAAAAGTGAGGAAAAAGAGAGATGAGAACGTGATAGTCTTTTTAGTAAAAAAAAGATCTGAGTAAAGGTTGTGGTTTAAAAAAAAATCCAGAGTAGCCTCAAAAGTGAGTTTTTTTTTTTTTTTTTTAAAGGCTTTCCATGTAGTCAAAGTTACAGTTTGTGCAATAAATTCACTTTGACCAAATATATTCCATGGATTTGCACCAAATGATAAATAGATTCCAACGATACGTTCAAATATTAAAATTTAATAATTTTGTGCCCAGAATAATTTTTGTTGTAAATATAGAAGATCAAGTAATAGTAAAATAAAACAAATTAGGTTAATTTGTGATTTTCCAAGACCAAAGGTTCTATAAATAGAGCCTTTCTTTGAGATCGGAAAAATTAAGAACACATATTTCTCAATATATATAGAATTTATACAAAAGAAATGACTATGGCTATCACAAAAAAATTGGTGATTTTTTGTCTTGTGGTAACGTTAGCAGTTTCGTTGTCTAGCCACAACTTTCTGATCTCAGGTACATTCATCATGTTTCTAAAAAAAGATTTTTTCTACAGTTTTCGCATTGATTAATTAACAATTACTTAGTTATAAATAATTTTACATAACTATGGATCAATAACAATTTAATAAATTCAAATATTATCAATTTTAATATTTTTTGAAGTTTACAATTTATTAACATCATCAAATAAAAAGTGCATAAAAACCTTAAAAAATCAATGTTTACTGAACAAAAAAAAAGTATAAAATCAATTAGTTTAGTTATTCTTTTTTCAATTAGCTATGATCGTTTTATAGGCAATAACTAATCATGTAGAATTGACAAAGATCATGTATATGTTCTTATGTTGGTTTGTGTAGGTGCAGAGATCGAAAAGGTCAAATATACTTATTGTTCTTCTACTTTGTATACTGACATATACAGATCGTATGAATGCTTCTCTGACTGTGTTACAAAAAGTTTAAAACTGGAGATTGTATTTCTCCTTCTCATGGAGCTCCTTTACGATGTTGTTGTGCCTAGAGAGAGAGAAACCCATCATCTTCCTAACGATTTATGATTTGTGCGTTGCATTTACATTTCCTAGTATTTGATATATAATGAGTGCAACGAAATAAAAACTATTTCGTTATCATGCGTGTTAGGGCTGGGCAAAAAAACCGAACCCGAAAATCCGAACCGAACCCGACCCGAAAAACCCGATCCCGAACCCGATCCGAACTAGAGAAATACCCGAATGGATTTTAGTGTCTAGGTACTTTGGGTTTCGGGTAATACCCGACCCGAACCGAAACCCAAACTAGTACCCAAACAAACCCAAAGCTAACTAAACCCATTAACCCCTTTGTACCTAGCCTTGCCGGTTTCCCTCATTTTTTCGGATTTTCCGGGTATTTCAAATACTTTCGGGTACTTTTGGGTAGTTTGGATATTTTTTTTACTGGGGTTTTCGGGTAATTTGGATACTTTCGAGTACTTTCGGGTAGTTTGTTGAGTACTTTTGGATAGTTTTTTTCCGGGTTTTTCGAGTACTTTCAGGTATTTTTGGGTATTTCGAGTAAACCGAACCCGAGAGGACCCGATCCGAAAATTATAAATACCCGAATGGGGCTTAAACTTCTAAACTCGAAAACCCAAAAATCCGAAATACCCGACCCAAATCCGAACGGGTATCCGAACGCCCATTGCGTGTTTCTAATCAATTAAAGTTAAATATACAATGACCACCGTATGAAATTTTAGTATATGCGTTAAATAGTTTTATCAATCAATATGGTGACAAGTTTTGAGTTTGAATATGATTGATATCCAGATCGTCAACAAGAAAGAAGAAAATCATCTGGAAAATATGTTTCATGATGTTCAATTCGATGTAGTTTAATCAATCCTAAATTTTTATTGATGCCTAACATGGTTTGTTATTAACCCAGAGTCGAATCGGTAAACTGATCGAATATTAACGGTTTTCTACTTCTTCTCTAATAGTGAAAGTAATTATGTTTAACTTAAGATGTTTTTTTTTAATCATCTGAAATTGATGTAAAGAAGTTCGAGCTCTGAAGCAGAGCAATGCAACAATTTAAAGAGAAAAAAGTATAAACCGAGACCAATAATATCAAAGCCTAAAAATAAAGTCTAAAAGATGTTCTAACAAACTACCGGAGAAAACATAGTGTTGTAAGCAATCGTATACTCTCTCCGTGAAGTGAGATTTGATGCTTATCTCGCGTCTTGTTGAATTCGTTCATGGAGCCAAGCGGGACCACCAATAGAGAGGTGTTGGTGGGCTGCGTTTTGGGTTTGACAAGTCACATATGATGATGGGCCTGTCATGGGCCATTTGTTTTGGACAAGGGAAATTATGAGGCCCAAGCAAATACACTCTCGTATACATCTGTGTTTACAGAAGGTGTGAAGGTGTTACAGAAGTTGTGCCTGGCACAAGACACAAAGCAGAGAAGAAGAAAAGCACAGACAATGAAGTATGGGAAAGTCTTAAAGTATGCAAGTATAGAAAGAAGAGAAAAAACATAGATAAGCAGGATGTTTTTCTTTGTGTCTTTTTGTACGAGTGGTTGCTTTGCTTCACTTCTGTCTTATTAAGCGAGTGGTAGAGAAAAACCTGTAACAAGAGAGAAAACACACAGAAGTTATTAGTGTGTGTGTTGTAACCTTCTTGGAGATAAACTGAAGGTTGGGAGTGTGGGTACTCTCCCGAGACGTACCGGTTCGCGGCCGGGAACTCGGTGATCAAACCCGGTGTCTTGTTCTTCTTTAGCAAAGCGTTTCCGCAAGCAAAATACTCAACAAGTGGTATCAGAGCACCAGGCGTGGTGCAGGCTGCTAAAGAAGTTCAAGTCACACTTTTTCTACAAGACAGTTTCAAGAAGGGCGAGAGTGAAGCCGAGGCACTTACCTGTTTCTTCAAGGTGTTGTGAAGCTGTCTATTTCCAGTAGCTGCAAGTTTTTAGTGGCTGTGCTACTCCTTGCGTACCTGTTACAAAAGGACAAGAAAACAGTTAGACATGAAGCCAACACAAGATCGGGTTGAGGTGGACAGGTTTGATGGAACTGGTGACTTTTCTCTATGGAAAGTAAGAATGATGGTTCACTTTGGGGTGCTGGGGCTGAAGAGCATCTTGAACGATGAACAGTTTGAACGATGAACAGCTGTTGAAGGATCCACCTGCTACTGCAGAAGTAGTAGTTGCAGCAGACAGAGACCAGCAGACAGGAACGGCAGAAGTTGTGGAGCTGCCTCAAATCGTTGATCCTGCAAAGTTTGAGAAATCAGAGAAGGCAAAGGATATCATAGTACTAAATGTGGGGGATCAAGTACTAAGGAAGATCACACACTGTGAGACAGCAGCAGCCATGTGGTCTACACTAAACATGCTATACATGGAGACATATTTGCCAAACATGATCTACTTACAACTCAAGTTCTATACTTTCAAGATGACAGATTCGAAGAGTATAGATGGAAATGTAGATGAGTTTCTCAAACTGGTGGCAGATCTAAACAATGTAGGAGTGGAGATTACAGAGGAAGTTCAAGCTATACTACTGCTGAGCTCATTATCTGACAAGTATGACCAGCTAAAGGAAACACTCAAGTACGGGAGAGATACCTTGAGGCTGAATGAGGTCATAGGAGCTGCCAAGTCCAAGGAACGAGAGCTGGCAGAATGTGGGGAGCTCTCCAAATCACATAGTGAAGGGCTGTACGTGCAAATAAGAGGCAGGTCAGTTATGAGAGAAGACAAAGAATATAGTAAACCGTGGAGAGGAAGATTGAACAGTAGAAGGAAGTCAAAGCAGAGGTTTGATAAGAGCAACACAGGCTGCTTTATCTGTGGAGAAGAAGGGCATTGGAGAAGGGAATTCCCTCAAAGAAAGAAGTATGCAGATTCTGCAAATGTTGCAAGTACCTCTAAGCAACCTATGGTGTTAACTGTTAGCATTAAAGACTCGATGCAAGAGTGGGTCATGGACTCAGGCTGTTCATATCACAGTACATCAACCAAGGAAGTACTGTTTGACTTCAAGGAGCGTGATGGTGGTAAGGTGTTAATGGCTAACAACACTTATGGTGACATCAAAGGAGTTGGGAAAATTCGGATTCAAAATCCAGATGGTTCTGAGGTAATACTCAAGGATGTGAAGTTCATGCCGGAGGTGAGTAGGAATCTGATTTCCTATGGGATGTTAGAGAAATCAGGTTGCTGGTATGAAGGAAGTGGCTTCGGGGTTCAGTTCTACAAAGGCAGTAAGAAAGCATTGTCTGGAAAATACAAAGACGGTTTGTATTATCTACAAGGCACGGTTGCTAAGTGTAAGGAGAACATCTGTAGAGTTGGAAAAGAATGCAAAGTGAAGAAATCCAAGAAAGTTACATTCTGTCAGAAGCTGATTCAAGGACCGACACCTAATGGTTTTGAAACAGATAGTTCATTAGCTCTAAGTGGAGACTCTTCTTCATCTGAAGAGTCTGAAAGTTCAGAAGGAATTGAGTCTAAGGAGAGAAATGAAGAATCTGGGAATGGGACAGATTGTGTAGTGAATGGCTGTTTGCTTGCAGGGGGCAGAATAGATGAAGAGATCGAGCAACCATCTAAGGCTGAAGATGGGGAGTTAGTAGTCTATGCTTTGGCTACTAAACGAGGGCTTGAAACAAAGGAACCAAAGGCAGAAGAGGAAGCCATTGAAAGCAAGAAACATAAGCATTGGGAGAATGCTGAGGAAAGTGAGAGTTTGAGCAGAAAACTCGAGGTGATTGATGATTCAGGAATGGCTACGGGATTTGTGTTCAACGTTGGTGAACCAGAGTACATGGTTATCACTAAGGCAGTAAAAGAGGAGGCTGTCCTAAACAAGCTACGCAACACAAGGGTTAATCAGATGGGTTCCGTGACAGAATTCGTACATGGTCAGAAGTTTCAGCTTTGCTCTGAGCTTCTCAACTTCCACTGATTGGAGGAGCAGCGGCTCCAGGTAACTCCAAGGACCTCGCAGAACAAAAAAAAAAAAAAAAAAAAAAAAAAAAAAAAAAAAAAAAAAAAAAAAAAAAAAAAAAAAAAAAAAAAAATGATGATTAGTTTCGGTGAGGTATGTTGCTCAAGCGTCAGATTTGAGTAAGGTTAGTAATCGGAAATGGAGTTACCTGTAGGAGATTCTGGAACTGTGCAGGCAGAGTCACATGTTCCAGGTGGAGTATCTGACAAAAGAAGAACAAGGAAACGGGTTAGTTTCAGAAGGAGTTCTTATGTCAAAGTGGAAATCATGGCGATTAACGGCTCAGGGCACAGGAGGTTACCTGAAGATCGGCTCGTCCGGATGCAAGCGACTCAGGATTACGGTGAAAAAGGTCGTTGGAGTCAACATCGGTCAACGCCGGAGTCAACACCGGTCAACACGGTCAAGGTCGTCAAAGTCAACGGAAATGGTTGACTGGAGGTTGGGCTCTTACTGGGCTCCAGAAGTGAAAAGAATTGGGCTTCGGTTTTTTCTTCTGGCCCAATTTTTTTTTGGGGATCGTGGGCCTCATATCATGTTCTGGGCTCCTAAAAGAAAGAAAAGGGAGTTGGGCTTTTCGGTTTTATTATCAGGCCCAAGAAACAAAGAGGCCCAGCTGGAGAAGAAACCAAAGTCGCGTAAGGAAAACTTACCGGAAGTTGGTAGCGGCGGTTGATCGGACACGGCAGGCGTAGTCGCCGGGAAAGGCGGAGGAGGCGGCAAAAGGGTTTCGCTGGGAGTATGAGGGGATCGGATTCTCCCCTGAAAATCCAGAAATAAAAGAAGATCAAGGTTAGGGTCTCTTTCTGTCAAAACCAGTTGGCTAGGGATTGGGAGAAATTGATTGAAACAGAGGCACCTGGGATCTTCAAAGAGTTGGATGAGCAAGGTGGAGTTCATCCATGGCAGCCGAGCAGGTGAAATCGAAGGTTCGGGAATGAATCAGACGAAGGAGGAGAAGACTCGGGTCGGGGTCTTCGACGGCGATGGCAGAGGTGACCGGAGGCAGAGGCTTCTAGCAGCCAAAAGAAAATTGCCGGAGAAGTCAGCTCGGGAAGGAGAACTGCGAGGAAGATGAAGCAGATCTGCGGTGTAGGTCGTCGCAGCCTGCAGAGGAATCGCCGGGAATTGCAGAGTGGCTCACCGGAGTAGATGAGTAACCTGTCGGTGAAGCCTGCAGGTGGAATCATTAGAACGGCGGCAGCAAGGTTCTCGCGTAGAGAGAGAGGCGAAGCTCGAGAATTAGGTTACTGGACTTGAGCTTTGTGAACTTGCCAAACAGGTGGAGTTTGTTGGTGGGCTGCGTTTTGGGTTTGACAAGTCACATATGATGATGGGCCTGTCATGGGCCATTTGTTTTGGACAAGGGAAATTATGAGGCCCAAGCAAATACACTCTCGTATACATCTGTGTTTACAGAAGGTGTGAAGGTGTTACAGAAGTTGTGCCTGGCACAAGACACAAAGCAGAGAAGAAGAAAAGCACAGACAATGAAAGTATGGGAAAGTCTTAAAGTATGCAAGTATAGAAAGAAGAGAAAAAACATAGATAAGCAGGATGTTTTTCTTTGTGTCTTTTTATACGAGTGGTTGCTTTGCTTCACTTCTGTCTTATTAAGCGAGTGGTAGAGAAAAACCTGTAACAAGAGAGAAAACACACAGAAGTTATTAGTGTGTGTGTTGTAACCTTCTTGGAGATAAACTGAAGGTTGGGAGTGTGGGTACTCTCCCGAGACGTACCGGTTCGCGGCCGGGAATTCGGTGATCAAACCCGGTGTCTTGTTCTTCTTTAGCAAAGCGTTTCCGTAAGCGAAATACTCAACAAGAGGTAGGATTGGAATCTTCCGTCTCTGGTGATACTCTTCGAGATTTCTCGAGCTATGTGATTCAATTTCAAAGTCTCAAGATCGAAAACGCACCTATCAAAACTCTGCCTTAGGATACGTATATTCTCAGTGAGAGTATGGTATCTAGGCCACTCCTTAAGATGCTTTAGATGTTAATTTAAATGATTTATAGGCGTACAATTGGATAATAATGGTCGGACCATTTTACAATCTTGTGATTTGTGTATATTAGATAGAAACAAATATTAATTTAAATGATTTATAGGCGTACAATTGGATAATAATGGTCGGACCATTTTACAATCCTGTGATTTGTGTATATTAGATAGAAACAAATATTAACCAAAGTGGAATTGTTTCGGCTCGTTATAAAGGTACTCTTAGTCAAACCATAAAACCTATAAATTGTTTGATTTTGTTCAATTCTAGTTTTAGAGTTACCGGTTCGATTTTGCTTCGATTTTGGTTTGATTCGGTTCTATTATGGTGTTTGGAAGATAAACTTGTAATGGGCAAAGATTCCCTAAAACCTCCATTCAACTTGTATAGTAATCGTTGTTACATAGATTTTCCCTATTGTCTTAGACTCTTATATGTCTTTATAGTCGAATTATGTGATTTCCGATTAGAAGTTCAATTTTTGGTGTATAATGTTGTCAGTTGAATCTTATTAGTTATTACACACTAAGAAACGAAAAAAAAAAAACAAGTTTTTGTGTCACTTAACAATTGATTGTCGAAAACTAAATCATCAAAGAAACAGTGAAAAACAAGAAAAGGAAAGATGAAGTTGCTCCGCGAACCGCTGCTACTCGCACATGCACAAGCCCAGTCCCCGTAGAAGAAATGGTTCCCACACTTTTTATTTTGTCTCTTATGAATGGTGTATGACTCCGGATGATCGACTTGTACTAGCAAATTCTGGACTGGCAAAAACGTATGATTTTCCTCTAACGAGTTTTAGGTCGCAGAAATATCCGGCTTTTCTAAAACATTTATCTGCAAACTGTCCGGAACCCATTCGGGTTGTAGTGTTCCTGCTTGTATTGTTTCTATATAGGACCTCGCCGCCCTAATGTACCTTATCTGCATGATCAGACAGGGACGTCAAAATCCCGGCCGGCCAATACATTATCGGCACGATATTAATGCCCGTACCCATCCACCAGTTTCCAGAAAATGGATCCTGCAATATGTTTATTTATTTGTTAGTGTTTAAAACAAAACAAAATGTAAGGAAATGAAAGAGTTTACATTAGTATACTCGCGCAATAATCACGGCACATTGTTTTCATGGCAACAAACGCTCGATTAAGACCAAAATTGAACCGATAGGAATCGTTTGGTTTAACTGAACCAAATTTAATACGGTTAGGTGGCAGGTAAATAATTTAACCAAACAAAAATCAAAGGTTGCAATCCAAAATAACAAATAGATGAATTTTTCCAAGATATGCAATAAAATATTTGATATTTTTGTGCTTTGTGAAGATGAACTTATATGCTAAATGTGCCCGTAATGAATGTTGGATTTTATCATATCTCACTTACTGCAAAAAAAATTTTTAATCCTCCGCTTCCATTAAAAACAAACACTTTACCTCGCCACATACAAACTTGTTTCAGAAGCCTAAGAAACTTTGCCGCTCAGTATGATTGGTTGTGCAATGTGAAACAATGCCGCTCAGTAAGTCAGTATGATTGGTTGGTCCACGTTTTAGTTCAAAACCAAATAGAACAGATCTAAAACGAAGTTGAATGTCTAAGAACATTAATCGAATTTTAGTGAGTTTTTCATTTTTTATTTACCAACAACAAAACTTAATTTGGAACTTTTTTTCTTACACAGGTTTCATCTGGTCAATTTCAGATTATCTTTATATTTTAGTTATTTTTTATTGGTCGTCAAATTTAGTTTAGTTTTGTCTCTCTCTCTCTCTCTCTCTCTCTTTTTTTTTCTTCATATTTAGCTTAGTTTTCCAGTTTATCATTTACCTATGATTTATGATATTACTCTTAAAAAAATATTTATCGCCTAACCTTCCAAAGCTGGATTGTAATCGCAAGTTGGTCGCCCCCAAAAACTAAATTATAATATCTTCCTAATCATTCCATGTATTTATTATGTTTAAAATATATTACAACTCGTAATCTTTCACCGACATAGTCAGTGTTCTGATAATAACATCTGAATTAGCACATCATATGTCAGAACTAACCAAACAAAGAAATTAGCGTTTGATTATCGAATTCCGAATCTAAACTGGATTGTAAACGTTCTCAGAGTCCGTGCTTCAATTACGATTACTTGCATTTGATATCTATCAAAAGGAATCTCAGAGCAGAAGTTTCGATGAAGATAGAGGGATGAGAATCCGTACCAACCGGTTTGCCTCTCTCTCTCTCTCTCTCTCTCTCTCTCTCTCTCTTCATATTCATCATCATCATCACTTATCATCAACCATCACCAAATCAATGTTCTTCGACCTGATCTTTCTTTCTTCATGATTAGCTTCTAGGCTTGATTTTCCCTTTCCTCGAGTTCTCGGTGAATTCTGCTGACTCGAGATAGGGTTCGAGGTCAGCTGTTTTTCCGGTTCCTTCACCTGACTCGCCTCTCCGCCAGAAGTCCCGATCAGATCTTCCACCTCCACCGTTATGGCGGCGTGGCTCTCTTCGCCTTCGGTGACCAGGTTCTTCCCTTTTTGTTTCTTCTTCTCTGCGGCGTCTGCGTTCAGGAACTCATCCAAGCGATCGAGCACCGTGAGTTTCGCACGCATCTCTTCAACCGCCGTCTCCAAAACAGTCAGCTTTCCCATGTCTTTCTGCAGGCTTTCCACTGCTTTTTCCACCTTCGATTTATCCTCGCCGTCTTTCTTTGGAGGCATGGTGACCCCAAGATTTTGTTGCTCTGATACCAATTTGTTACGTTTAACTTGTAAAACTGAATAATCAATGGAAATAAGAAAGAAACCCTTTATTCCCGATTGATCAAAAGGAGTTACAAGACCTGAGAGAAAGGTTTAATGGAGTCCCTCTCCTCCCCCTTTTGACAACGTTTCACCTAATAGTTGTTAGTTGTTGTCACCATTTCCTTGCTTATGTTACAACATATATAGACAAAGATAGAAGCTAACTAGAGTTTAAGGGTTAACTCTAGTTGAATACACACAGCACTAATTATGCAGAAATTAAGGAAAAGAGAAAGATAGTTGCATAAGTCACAATCAATAAAAACACACAAAATAAACACACTTGCAGATAAACAGTGAATGGTGGCTGGACTGATCGAGTTGGGTACGCATCATATGTATCACTGACCTTCTCATTTGCCAACGCACGAGTTCGTTTCTTTGGATCTCTGACAAGCTGATTACCATTTCCCACACGAACATATCTGCAAAAATGAATTCAAATGACTGAAGCTCCAGATGTGGAGTAAAATTAGACAAATTTGCATCGAGAATTACATACTCTTCATTGCCTATCACCAATCTCTTTGCGATGAACGGTCTATTTGCACCTTTCCCATTTTCAGAAGGTCCAGAGCAAGGTGAATCAACATCTGACAAAGAATCATGTCTTAGCTCAGCAGAGATACATGCAGCCAAGACTTTCGTGTAACTAATGAAAAACTAACAGTTCCAAGCTTAGAGAGTTCTCGTATCCGATCAAAACCTTGGTTGAGACTCATCAAGCACCTAGAGGGAGTGACCAGGATCTAATACATACGTGTGTGTGTGTGTATGATCGGATCATCCATATACTATACAAAAAGAAACTCTAGATATTTGATAACGGATTACTAACGCTGACTTTTGTCCCTGCTCATTGTTTCTGTTTCCTACTCACACGAGCCTATAACCTTGCTTCTCTAAAATCCTATTTTGATCGGATCAAAATAATCAGTATTCGTATATCCTTTTAGTTTTTTTTTTGAACAAAGTCTTCGTATATCCAATGCTCATCTACAAAATCAAACTATAGTGTTCATGCGTGTTTTAACTTTAGGATATCCTACCAGATATTCTCGGAAGAGTTCGCCTTGAAGAGTCCATTTTATAGCGAAGGGAACCAAACCTGAAAACGCGCTCCCCTGAAGAACAGAAGTTGATAAGTAAAAACCTCGAGGTTTGCTGAAATAGAGTCATCCGAGCATCTCAAAAAACATCAAGAAAATAAACCCAAGATACATGGAGTTGAAGCTTTGTACAAACTGGCCAGGAGGCCTCCCCAAGAATAGAATAAATTCGTCCAGATATCGGGCCATGTATACTTATCATGAACCACTTACGTGCCAGATGGTTTCTGCTTGTCGTCCTAGTGTTCCTTTGTCCAGAATGCTTTTCACTTTCTTTCTTTGCAAATGCCAAGGTGGCTTCCTGTACAAATCGGGGAAAAGAATTAAGTAGTTGTCTACACTACTTTCAATTGTGCTAAAGAAGCAATTCTTCCACAGACAGGCCGAAGACACTTCAGTGAAGAAACTAACCTCATTAGCTTTTCTTGAGTCTCTTTCAATGGACTTGGACCATTTTAAATGCGACCCACCATATCGGTCTTCCATAACCAACACTTGAAGATAAACCCCTTCTTCCCTCATCTAAACCCCTAAAATATATATCGGATTCAGATTTTAACTGACCACGGTCTTGGTAATTTCCCTCTATCCTAGTTGATCCAGATTCTTTTCTAACATATCCAGGATTACGAAACTCATCTCTAGACCTGGAGCTACCATCTAAACCACGGTTAATGCTAACACCCGAAGATTCCCTCGACGAGCGGCTGTCGTCATACTGATAGGTACGGTCTGGACCTGGATCCACTCGGCTTCTGCCAGTATCCATTCGTCTCTGACCAGCATCCACTGTCCATGAGTCAAGTCGTTTTTCCTTGTACCTAACCCAAGCAAACAGAGATATTTCGGGATTCCGTACATGGGATAGTCGATGAGGACGGCTGCGAAATCCTTTGAGGCTCATAACTAACTTGCTGAGGAATGTATGGAAGATGCTTCTGCGACAGCGGTGGCGGATGCTGGGAGTAGTAGGAAGACGGCTGATTAACCGCCGGCTTCGGCAGAAGATCTTGGCGATGAGAGTAATGGTGATAATCCTGATGTTGACCACCGCTTTGGCTTGATCGGCCATAAAAATTAGGGCTCTCAGGATGAGATTAATGATGAGGAGGAGGAGGAAGTAGCGGCGGTGGCGGTGGCGGCGGCAAGAGCGGAGCAGGAGGGGGATGAGAAGAGTAAGGAGAATTCCATTGAACGTAGCTCGGATTGTAATGAGAAGAATCCATGGCTGATTTTGCGCAAGAAAATTTTCAGATCTTTTAAACCGTATCTTCGACTTCTTTAAAACCGCGTCTTCGTCTTCTTGCTTTCTGCTGAAACGCACGCACACAACACGCTAACGGCAAAAAAAATAGAATAACAGAAACGAAAAAAGATTCCGAATCGTGGCGATTTTTCGGCTACCGCTTTTATATCTCTACACAACTCTCTCTTTTCCCCTAATCTTATTGGGTCATCGGCCCAATTTAATATGGACCAAGTAATTCCATGGGGCTGAACTGAATTAATAATACGGTAAATTAAATAACGAATTTACAGAATTTTGTCAAAAAAATATAAATTCTTTTTTTTTGTAATTGTCTAGTTTTTTATTGAAATAAACTTCAAACTTGAAGAATTACAGAGAATTACAAGGTATATCTAGCATCAAAACCTAAAAGAAGAACAAAAGGATGCTAAAATTTAACCCAAATAAAACTTTGATTGCAAGGACCGTCTCGTCCATGTATCAAGCATGGAACTTAAAACTGCCTTCGTGCATCCCGATGTACTCTCACAAGGCAGATGAAAAGTCTATGAAATTAATCCGAAACCACAAACCAGCCACGATTCTAACATACAATATTACACAAGCCGGCGGGAAAAGAAACCCCGGAAACATAGCCGGCGGTAAATGAATCCCCGGAATCAGCCGGCGAACAAAGAACCCCCGGAAACAGAGCCAAAAACTTTAAAAAAAAACACAACACAAACCAAAGACCTAGCAACAAAGATCTGAGTAAAAACTCAACCTACAGTGCATACAAGATTGAAATTTATTATATATATATATATATATATATATATTTTTTTTCCGGGTCGTAACTTTCCTTTCCAAAAGGAAGAAAAACTAAACCCAGAAAAGGAAACAACGCTCGTCACAAACCACCGGAGATCAAGAACCAGCCATCAAATCCCCATCGCCAAATCAACGGGTAAATGGTCAAAACCGACCCAAACTATGTTTATATGTTCGAATTAGACCTAATGTTTGTGACGGTTCCAAACATACCTAACGTTTTTAAAATGGCCATTTCATACCTCTAGTTTGTTTTTTGTGTCGATTCATACCCTCGCCGTCAAATAGTTAATGATCCGTTAAGGGCTGTCGACGTGGTTGCCAGGTCTGCAACGACATCGTTTTGGTTATCATATAATTTGCATAATTTATTGAAAACACAATCGTTTCTTCCTCGACGAACACGAAGACACTCGTCTTCTCGTCTTCCTTGTCGTCTCTCATCTTGGTGAAATTCAGTGAAGTCTTTGCTCATCTTACCCAAATTCAAAAGCGCTGGTAAATTTGTTGTGGACAGGTGGGCGTATTTCTCTCAGTTGCATAATGAGGTAATATTCTCACTCGATTTTAGGTTTAGTGTTTAAGAAACTTTTAAAGTGAATTATTCTCGGTTTAAATGCTCAAAACTTTTGATGATGCCTTCATTATAGTTGTAGGAGTCTTATAATTCATCTTGAATTTGTTTTTTACATTTGATTTGAAGATGAATACAATGTAATGTGCATGCCCACCAAGTGTTCAATAGAATGCAAATTATAAAATTAACCTTACTGTTTTTGTTTCAGTGACTCCATTGATGCTCGATTCATGATTTATTACAATGGGAAGTTCAAAACGAGTGCGGTTATGCTTTCGTATAATGGAGGAGGCTATCATACACTTGTAAGTCCTCCACAAGCTTTATTTGCAAACTTGCCGGATGCACTCGGAATCTCTTTGTATGGACAAAGGATATGGTATAAGCTTCCTTTTGAGGAGTTTACCGAGCTGAAGCTGATGTGTAATGGAGATTCAATGTTTCAGAAAATGGTTGAAGCGGTAATGTGGACTAAAAACGCTGAAATTTTTATGGAGAAGGACGATGATGGAGATGCTGGTGGTGTTGATCGATCTCATGGTAATGGTAATAGAGGTGGTGACAATGGTGATGGATCATATGGTAATAGTGATGCTGAAATTGTTGATGAAGAGGCACGAGTAAATGAAAATGTCTATGGATTTGTTGATGAAGAAGAGCATGACAATTCTGAGACAACTCCTCAAAATTCTGATGATGAGGATGCTGGCAGACGTTATCCAAGGTGCAAGAAGGGCAGTGGGGATATTAGATTGGGTCAGAAATTTGATAGTATATCTGAGTTCAAAGAAGCCGTGGTTGACTACTCTCTTACGAGAGGAAGAAATGTGAAGTTCACAAAATGGGGATCCAATATGTGAAGTTCACAAAATGGAGATCCAAAAAATGTCAGGTCAAGTGTGCAGTCGATGTTTATGTGAAAGAATTCACCTGTGGGAAAGAACAGGAAACCGGCGGATTCAAAGTTTTCTTTGTTCTGATTCGTATCAGAATAAGCCTTGATTGTCACCTGACCATGATAACCCATATTCTGAAGAGCTAGTTTGATATTCTGATAAATCTCATCAGGACCGAGACCATCAGGGATTGGGCAATCCACAATGTCCCAGAGGACTCCTGTCTGAGCCGCTGCGAGGTTTTACATAGAAAAACCAAAATCAATGGCCATGAGAAGAAAAACAAACGACTGAAAACTTAAAAGAGTAATTAGATTTACATGATTGATCGACTAGATCCATAAGGAAAAAAAAACAAAATCCCCTAATTAACTACGACAGATCGATTAGATCCGATCGATCATATGGAATACAATAGATAAACAACAGAGAGAGAGAATGAGAGAGAGAGAGAGACTTACCGCCGAATTTGCTGTTCAACGAAGACATGGTTTGCGACGGAGATCGAGAAACTTAGGGCTAAATTGAGATCAGTGGCTACGGGAATGCGTGGGTGGGCGGTTTTTATAGGCATGAGAGACTATTTAGGCTTATATCTAGGCTTTCCGGTCCCTGTCGGCGGCTATTCCCCTTTTTTATTTTCTTTGTAATTATACATAAAAAGTTTCTAAAGGTGTTGTTTTGTTGCATCCATGGAGAAAGATGAAGTCACTATGATGATCCTATCTAGAAATCAAAACCGATTTCTAGGAAACTTCAATGGGTCGTCTTTGTTGACGAGAATTCTCATCCTTTCACTTTTCTTCTCCACAACTTTCAACACAATCCGCCGGTTCATAAATGTAACCGATTCGTCTCTCATTGGTAGAGTAGATTTTCGGCATCTATGGCCTGATCGTGTTTGCCAGCATCCTTCCTACTGCCATGAATTGTACACATTGGCTACATTTCAGCATCAATTTACCAAAATTCTTCATCTATGCCGCCACCGCTTTTGTGGGACAATTCTAGTCAGTATGTCTTCAATTCCTCCTCCCGAGGCTTCCTTTATCCAGTGGAGAGCGATTCTATGACGATTCCATTCAGATATCTTTAATCTCCGTGGTGAAAAAAACCTAATGCAATGTCACTCAGGCAAGATATTGTCAATATTCTATTGTACTCGTAGCGACTTTTCCTTGTAAGTAGTGTCTTGGTCCAAGAATCTGGGATCCGGAAAAATCATATGTTTATGTTGTTTCTAGTTCGATTTTTCCGGTGATTTTACTCTGTTAGATATGGCATTACCACCATGGAAACCACCATGGAGGGTATGATGGTTTGGAGCGGAAGATGCACCCCTGTTGTATGGCAACATTCGTATAATCGTTGAAAATTGGCAGTTTCAAATCTTATTTCTATCGAAGAATCAGTAAATTGAGTTTTTATTCGACGAACATTTTTAGCTCTTAATTGGGAATGGATCAATGTAATACAACATGAGAAATATGGATAGTAGCCAAATATGAAGATCGCATCAGATCGAATGCGAATTTGAGGAAGGGAAGGATGGACTCTCTTTCCGAGTAAAATTTTTCGGAGAAAAGAAACATCAAAATTTACTTTTGCTGTTGTATCACCTTTTATTTTTACCATTTAATGTTTTCTTTATGTAACTTGATTTTTATATAAATAAAGATAGATATTAAAAGAAAAGGACCACTGTCTTTTTTTAATAAAGAGAGTAAGAGACTACTATTGTTTTATTAATGATGATTTTTTTTTTGCTTTATAATATTTTTTTATATAATTGGTATATTCTATAAAAACGCTTGTGATACAATGTAAAGCCATACTCTCGTAACCATAACAAGAGATTATGACACTGAAATTTACTTTCAGGTTTTTCTTTTGGTAAAAAAAATATTATGTTCAGGTTGGTGATGAAATCATATTTCAAATGACGTAAAACGTTTATTATTTCTTCTGTTTCAAACTAAATATATTTTTTTGACTATAATAATTCTCTTTTTAGGGTTTTAATATATACCGTTGCACTTTTTTGTTTTGCCCATACTCAAATCTTATATATAATATCTCTCCATCTAGGATGTCAACATCAACAAAAAAAAACTTAAAGTAAAGTTAATAACTCAATTAATTCACACTTTTTAATAATTATTATTTTTCATTGAAGAAAAGAGAGAAGAACACTAACTAAAGCTAATGACTCAATTAATTCACACACTTTTTATAATTATTAGTTTTCATCAAAACAAAAATTTACAAAAAAAAATTTGAAAGATAAAAAATAAAAACGAGAAAAATACAACACAAGAAAACAATTTGAATAGAGATTGTATGAATATAAATTTATATAATTATATATTAACATAGAGTTAATGGAGCAACAATTACCTTTTGAGAAATCTTATATATAATAGGAGAGTTCTCTCTCCATCTAAAGTGTTTACATCAGCAAAAACAAATATGAAAACTAAAACTAAAGTTAATGACTCAATTAATTCATACACTTTTTGATAATTATATTTTCATTAAAAAAAGGACAGAAGAACACTAACTAAATTGATGACTCGATTAATTCACACACTTTTTATAATTATTATTTTTCATCAAAACAAAATTTACAAAAAAAATTGAAAGATAAAAAAATAAAAACGAGAAAAATACAACACAAAAAAAAAAAAATTGAATACAGATTGGATAAATATAAAAATATATAATTATATATTAACATAAAGTTAATGGAGCAACAATTATTTTTTAAGAAATAGGGAAAACAATTATCACGTCAAAATATATAAAATGGATCAAAAAGATTTTGTCTAATAGTTGATATCAAAAAAAAGAATTTTTATAATAGTTACAAATTATTTAGGATAATGAAAATTACAAGTTAATTGTAATAGTAAATACAATATTTAAACGGTTTTTACTCAAAATAAGAATAAATATTTTTCAACAAAAAATAGACTTTTCATGAGTTTTAAAGTTACATTTTTTGGCAAAAAGTTACACATTTTAAGAAAATCAAAATCAAAAATTATGTGTAGCTAAGATTATAGTATAATATAGATGAAAAAAATTATATCATGAGAGAATTTTTGTTGTTTTAAATAGTTCGGTTAGAGTGCAAGGTGTGACGATGAAATATGATGTATGGTGGATAGAAACGGGTTCAAAGATAAGAATCAATATTTAATAAGCAGATTTGACGTGTATCACAATAGGTGGGAACATCTCCGCCACAACAAATGGGTATCGCCAGTAAGATTCTTTGACGCTCACATCAGCAAAAAGTTCATGCAACTGATAAGAGAAAACAGAGTTTAGGAAGATGAAAAGGAGAAAATAGTTATGCAATGAGTTGAAAATTAATCCACTTTCCAATATGTTATATGTGAGTGAAGATAAATTAAAAAGAGATAAGTGTCGGAAAGCGAACGTGTGCTGCTTGAAAGATAACAAAAGAATTGGCAGTAAAAAGTGAGAAGAAAAATTGACTAAAGTTCACAATATCAAATATGTATGCACAAAATAAAATAAGTATTTTTTAATTTTTTTTAGCATGTGAAATTAATGAATATAAAAATATTAAATTGTTTGACCATGCAACGTAGTTGGTGATATGAGATATGAATGTTTATGACTTGGTAGATAATTTCTTTACGGCATAATGCGCTTGTTTCTATGGATAAAACATGCTTACCAAACCTGTTGTAATGTCATGCTTACAAGCCAGAGTGGCGACCGGAGGAGTCTCTCACACATCAGAGGATTTTAAGAGTTCTTATTCACGCCCACTTAATCATAGAATCAAAAGGAATAAAGGAAAATACAACTTTCCTTATATGGAGCTACGTGATGCTTTAATTGTACTCTCTTGGAACCAGACTTGGTGGAGCTTCTAGAAGGATGTTGATGCATGGATATATCACTAAAATCTCAAGATACAAAGCTCCATCTCACCTTCATAATACGTCCAAAGCGCCACTCAACCTCAACGGCTACAATTATTTAAATTTTTTTTTTTTTTTTTATAGATTATGTTACCGTTAGCTTAACTATGTGATGAGCTCTATATAAAGCTCATTTTTGTATCATTTCAAACACACTCGTTTTTCTAAAAAATTAATCAAGTAATATTCAGTTTACAAAGCTTGTCTTTGTGTTTGTCATTTCAAGTCTAGTGTGGATTCACTTTTCTTGTGTGATTTACGAGTCTAGTAACTTGTGGATTCAAGTTATTCTATTCGTCGTTGAGTGTAGATTCATTCAACAAACCTTTTCCACCTCCATCTCTATCATTATCCATCTTCCGCGTGCATAACTTGTCAACTCTTGATAATCGTGTGATCAATAAGTTTGGTGGATTCCAATCTTATATCACCTAGGATTCCCTCTCTACCTCTATATAAGTGGAAGCCACGACTTGGAGGATGTCAAAGAGTCTTGGTGCGGCGAAGCCCTGCCGGAATCACGCCGGAGCCACCACCGTCGAGCCACCTCGAAGGAGAAGCCAACGTAGACGTCTAAAACAGAGATCTGACCCGTTTTGGGAGAGAAGAGAAACAGATGAGCAAATCGAATCGTATTGACATGAAACTTGGTGAGCATATTCCTGACTCTCAGATCTAGCTATAGTCGCAAGCGGTTTGTCATTCAGAATTATGTGTTCAGTAAAACATAACTAAAGTACTATCATATTCAAAATTATTTAATTACATATATTTAATGTCTATATCAAAAGTTTTTCATATATAGGTTGTGTGAAACTGAACTGAAAAGCATACATTGGGATAACTGAGAACAAGAAGAAATGTGAGAACAATGGTCACTGCTCTGCAGAATGAATCTTTTGTTGATTACAGGTTCAAAACCAAAAATGAAGTTGTGAAAATAAAAGGTGAAGGAAACCCAAATTAGACAAGAAAGCACCAGGCTGTCAAATAACAGGTATTGTTTTACATCTTGGAACTTACATTTCTTGTATTTTTTATGAACAGGCTAGATTCACAAACTGAAAAGCATGAAGTTGTCTTTTATGTGTGGCATAAGATTATTCTAGGGGATGTTACTCCCCAAAGTTTTTAACCAGTAGAAACTAGTAGAGGCTTTGAATAATGCATCTTTGTTTTGTAAATTATAATCTTAGACATTTTGCAATTAAGTCATAAGGCTACAAAGACTAACATGTTCATGAATCATGCAACAAAAAGGCTTGCAGGGTTGTTGTGCTGATATTTTGCTTAAATATGCGATTTTTTTTTCCAGTCTTTCAAACAGCGCCATGGTTTTGGGTGCTTCATTTTTTTGTTTTTTACATTAATCCTAACAGACATTTTCTTTGTCTTGTTGATTAGCCATCCCTAGGCTAAACAACATAACAAATTAAGCCGATACATGCATCAGCTTTGAGTTTGGCACATGATGAGTAAGATTGATGATCCAGCTTCATTAGCAATATCACTTTCTCTCGAGAGAGAACCCTTTTCTCTCGAGAAGATGCAATTGCAAGAAGGTGAGAGATGACAATACGACATGACCACCATCTGAAATTGGAGATCCCATTGGGGAGGATCTGCAAATAAAAGCCACCTCAAATTCCATAAAATGGGGTGGCTTTTAGAGCAGAGGGCGAGTGGAAAAAAAGTGTTGAGATAGCCAGAGAGCATCCATTAAACCATAGATGACTCTTGACTTGAGGAGAAGAAAGGAAGATGATGATGATGATGATGATGTGAAGCTTGATAGCTACCAAAGACTCTAAGGTTCTTTAACGGTAAGGAATGAGAGGTGGCTGAAGCGGAAAGCCGGTTACGCCTGTGGCACAGCAAAACACACTGTCAACAATATTAGTGTATAATGTATCTCTTTTTGGCTTTGGTGTATATTATCTATCTATTATCATCTACGAACCTTGTTGAAGAGCAATGGTAGCAGGAGAGTAATGGTGAGGGTTGTTATAAGAAGAGAAGTGATGATAAAATGGTTGTGGTTGAGAGAATTGGACCCCACCATGTCCTCCACCGCCGCCACCACCACCACCGCAAGGATAAAAAGGAGCGGCGGATGCGGCTGCTGCGGTTAGTCCACCGCCTCCACCGTTTCCATTTCCATATACTCCGTATTGCCCTGGACCTGAACTGCAGCCGTACACGCCGTATAAGCTCTGTATATGTAACACATATTATATTAGATTATAATAAGGTTATATAATTGATGATCTTGAACTACTAACTGTTAGATTCGTTGAGACAGAAAAGATCCTTCGATTCGTTATACAAACTTTCTTAATGTCAGAGAAATAAAGTTACGGACCGTAGGGAATGGAGAGTAATCTGACGAGTATGGAGAGTACCTGCGAATATCAAATCAATGTTTTTTTCTTACACTTTAAGAGTGACAACAAGTATGAATGCACGTGGCACATGGTCATGAGCATGACACAAGACAGAAGGAAAGCATGTGGGGAGGGAGAGAGAGAGAGTAAAATGATTGGTGAAAGAGGGAATCAGTTTGTTTTTACAAGCTGTCCGTTGACCACTTTGTCAGTCATTTAGTCTATAGACAGTGAAATTTTTTTTTTTTAAAACAAAGAGTTGATCTATTATACTATTAATAATAGTGTCGGTCCACAATCAAAATGGAAACATTAGAGGACAGCCAGCTATGTTATATGCAAATTGTTTTGTTCGATTTAATTGACAAAATATATATGAGTTGTATGGTGATGCATGCATGTATCAGTCTATCATCATGATCATTACATGGAGAAGGAAATAAAGAAGGTGGGGTTAATTTACCCAAAGAGATTGAGAGGGAGGTGGGGATAGTGAGGGAAAGTGGGTGGTGGATGAGGTGGTCCAAAACCAGTCTGCATTGTGCTCATCATCACTCTCATATTGTTAATCCTCCCTCCTCCTCCTAATACATTCATCCATCATCATGATCAACAACAACATCACTTTGATTATCAACACAAAGTTATATATATATCTCTATGGTCCATTAATGTCAAATCACCAACTATATGTAATGTAATTAATTCCAATACTTAACGTACTGGCCACAAATTTATAATCAATAAAACCAGCTTTGTATAGACACTAACCATATACTAACTAAGAATTTTCCTTTTTTCTTGATCTAAATTGCATAAGTATACACACACAGACATATATATATATATATATATATAGAGAGAGAGAGAGAGAGAGAGATGATATATTAACCATGATTAGGAGTGGAGGGTTTGGATCTTTGAAGACCGAGAGAGGCAAGGTTGCAATTTGCTCTTCTGCCGTCGATCACCGGAGTAGCGTCCACACAAGCCCTCCTCGCCGCCTCTGCCTCCTTGAATGTCACCTGAGCATCACCACTTTACCGATTAGTCCCCCCTTTTAAGTATATATATATATATATATATCACTCTCTCTCTATATATATATATAGAAACAAAGAGTAGTATTTACGAATCCGTAGCCCTTGGATCTGCCGGAGGCCTTGTCGGTGATGACTACGGCTTCCAAAATCTCCCCAAACTGCTCAAAGTGCTTCTTCATCGTCTCCTTGTGCGTCTCCCAAGCTAATCCTCCCACAAACACCTTCGTGTACGTCGTGTCTCCCAACCCTATTCCTCCCGCCATTTCTTTTCTCCGATCAAAGCTCTTTCTCTCTCTCTATTTATAGTATATATAGAGTAAAACCCTTATCTTAAGCTATATCCCTATCTGATCTATGTTTCACTTGTGAGAGATGCAAAGGTTAATATGCAAGAAAAGGCTACAAAGGAGTATATAAATAGTAGGAAAGAGATTATAGATCTACTTAATAATAAGATTCATAGGATAAGTTTTTTTTTAGGGTTGATTGATATGTAATGAGAATAAGAAGAAGATGGAAGAGAAAACAAGCGCAAGAAATAATAATAATAATAATAAAGTGACACTAGGGAAAAAGATATTGGACGTGAATTGTGTATAGACAGTATTGCCCCCCATACTTCCTCTCTATCCTTCTTCCGCCACGCGCCTCGATGCCCGTGTCTCTCACGCAGCCTCTTCTCAAAGGATATGTGGTGTTGACGTGCGATAGATGCGCGTGAGAATAGAGACATTGCTTGTTCCTGTTTATTGTATCATCTCATGCGGTACGTTCAATTATATTTTAAGGGAGTAAAGGAGAAAAAAAATAGAATTTAAATTTTGTTTATAAAAATGTTAAGCTCCTCATTTCATTTTTGAACGACCCACAGTTTTCATCGATTCCTTTATATACAACTTCATCTCCATATGATTGGTGGAGATCCATCTAACGGGAGGAATTGATTTTCTAAATCCTCTCAAACTTTTCTTACACTTATTGGTCCAAAAAAAAAAAAAAAAACTTGTCTTACACTCTCTCTACAAACCTTTGAAGACATTCTACAAAATTCTAGAACATTTCAGAAATTGTACATAAAGAAAAAGGATTGAAACATGACTAAGTGCTGGTGGATAAACCTTTTGGATCTGACCATTAAATCTTGGAAACCCCTTGGGTAAATTGAGACTTGAAAGCGCGCTTGGTTCAATAGTTAATCAGCTCCACTACTGGAGGAATCACTTGGACCTATTATATTATTACCCAACCAAGACGTAATGTAACAAAGTAGCAAGGATCCATGCATGGTATATATGTGGTTCCAACCCAATTCTTGAGAGGAGTCGGAAGATTTCTCCCATCTTCTCATCAATCAGGAATCTAGGCCATCGATTCTTTGTAAAGTGGATGGATGGATCATTCGATGGTCTACAAAAAGAATATTGTCATTATTACTCATTAGAGAACACTGCTGTTACTGAATTTGGAACAGTTTCTACAATCTCATATATATATTTATACATATCTATAGACTATCTTTTGTTTCTTCTTCAAAATCAAGTTTACGTACATATTATATATTTTATCATATAAATTTGAATGTGTTTCAGGATGGCAGAACTATAAATAATGATACGATATATTATGATTAAATAAAATATAATTTTATACTTGATTTCCCTTTTAATTTCTTCAACAAAAACATTTGAAATTTTGAAAATAATAGAATGATAAAGTAAATGAGAAGAAAAAACAACTAAGAAATTCCTCACCCAAAAAATCTGTCTTAATATATTTACAGGTTTTAATACTATTGTTTATAATACTTTTGATTTTTTCTTCTTTTGTTCTAGGACACAAATATAAACCATTTGTTTCTCCGTTTGTAGTTTTTTAAACTCATGATCGGCAAATCTAGTATCTAGTATATATGCACAGAGTCATCGCAATACACAATCTTATGTATATTCTTAGATGTCTTGTTAGACCTTATGATTTACGTATTTTTATTTCACAAGTATTCGTACGGGTGGGAATTAGTGATGTTAAAATGGGTTTAATGCATGCGAGCCTAAATGGGCCTAATATAAAAATTGTAGCCCGTGGTCCGTTTAATGATATGTAAAGATAAATGAACGGATCCGTTTAAGCCCGTTTATTTGACGGGTATGCCCGCAAAATAAAAAGATATCCGTTTAAGCCCGTATAGATCAAAAAAAAAAATCAAACTTTTTTTTATTTACTCATACATATTATTACAATAACTAAAATGAAAAAAAAATGTAAAAAACAAATTATACAAACTAAACGGGTCGGTTCAAACCCGGCGGGTTTAGATTAAACGGACCTAAATGGTACAATAATTAACAAGCTTTAATGGACAGGGCCTAAATAGGCCTGGGCCGCCCGTATTAACATCACTAGTGGGAATATATGACTTTTGTAGTTGTTTGTTTATACTTGTACCTGATCCCTAGTTTACATCCTCGTCAACGGACATGTTGTTGTAACTCACTAATCAAGAAACGATATATACAAATATTATAGTATAAACCAACAAATTCATGCTTTTATGTCGTTACGTACTGATCTGTTTTGTGTATAAATAAATGAATCACATTTCCTGATTTCCATACAATTAGCCTCAAGTATCATATTTTGACTTTGTAGCTTACAAACAAACGAACATGGCTAAACGTTTCCTTCGTCCTTTCTTCTTAGCTATTCTTCTTCTTGCCGTCACCGTTACAGAATCCGAAGCTTACTCAACAACGACGCCGTTTCAAGGGCATAAGCCGGAGAAACTCACCCACCTCCACTTCTACTTCCATGACGTGATCTCCGGTGACAAACCCACCGCCATCAGAGTCACCAAACCCCCCGTCACAAACTCCTCCGCCATCTCATCATTTGGTGTGGTTGTGATCGCTGACAACCTGTTGACTGAGGGACCCGACCGGACCTCGAAGGAAGTGGGGAGGGGTCAGGGGATGTACGCATCGACCGACATGAATACCTTAACCTTCACAATGGTCTTTAACTTGGTGTTCACGGAAGGAGAGTTTAACGGCAGCACCGTCGCGATGTATGGACGGAACTCGGTATTGTTGAAGGTGAGAGAGATGCCGATCATCGGAGGCACCGGTGCGTTCAGGTTCGCTAGAGGCTATGCACAGGCCAATAATTATAAGCTTGATGGTTTAGATGCCGTGGTCGAGTACAACGTTTTTATTTTGCATTAGTTATTTTGGATTTGTTTATGTAAAACTTTCAAATAAGGTGAAATAACTAAATTATTATCAGCGATGTCAATTTTTTTTAATTTTTTTTTGGACGTCATCAATATGTTTTCAACACTACTTGATTTACTCGCCACATCTCCGAGGAGTGTGTGCGGCAATCGCGCGTGGAGTCGCATATCGCAAGTGTTTTGGCCACACATAGCTAACAACAGTTTCCTTCCTTTAACAGGTGGCATCGAAGTTTAAACGCAAATTATAAGCGATGTAGTTATAGGCCCGGCCCAGCAATTTCAAGGGCCTTAGTGCAAAAATAATAGTTTGGACTCTTAATCAATATAATGTAGCAAATTTGACTTTTTGGGATCTTTTAAGAGAATTTTGTATCCTACATAAAAAAAAAGAAGCAATTTTTCCTAAGAAAATAAAAACTTCATTATATAGCGTACAATATGGTCATATCAAACACTATTATATGATCTTAAAAAAATTATGATAGGATCCGAAAAGCTTATACTAAAATAATATAAGAGATGATAACAACAATAGTCTTGAGGAATCTTGGCCATTATAGTTTCTTTCTCGAAACGTACTTTTGCTTATGGACCCTTTCCTCTGCGCGATTTAGAGGGCGGCAGATATATAGGGGCAGTAGGAGGGAGAGGGGACTCCAAAGCCCGTCCTTGACCTGCCAATTTACAATATATATATATATGTACCATAAATTTACTTGAAAAAAAATAAATGTAACTTTGTTTTAACATGATAGATATATAACCACGAGCTAGAAAATATATTAATCTACAAACAAACCCGCACAAAGATTTATATGAGAAAAAACATATCAACCTTCAAAATTGAGAGATTTTGATGAAGAATATAAACTGTAATCCAAAGAAAACCTCAATCATAGTGAGAGTCGTTGAGAGGTAAGGTTCATATTATATATGTATGATCTTTCAGAAAGAAAAATACCCTAAATAGGAAAGCAAGATATTGAATATTGTCTACTAACGTTGGTTACGGTTGGCAGCCTCGGAGGCTCGAACTTGAAAGGAGATCAATAAGAGCAGAAGAAGCAGAGAGAGAAGAAAACCAAATACATGTGCTGCGTTTGTAGCCATTAGTTAAAGCAATTTGTCGACTCTCTCACTCAATTCCATATATAACAAAGCGAACTCATGTTATATATATATAACCAAGAGCATGTTGTCTCTTTGAGTGGGTAGATGATTCCTAATGTGGGTCAGGATAGAGATCGAGTTCCACCATCTACAATATCGTTGTGGTTCTTTCTTAGCCATTGTAAACGCCTTAAATGAAGCATCGTTGAAATTGTAATACTCACCTACTACATTTCCACTCAACGCACTTACTTTCACTTTTAAGTACGTCCGCAAAATAAGACTTGTATGCCATTTCTAATTTTTCTTTTCACTATACGAAGACTTCTATGTATCGAGAGAGATATACTTACGGACAAACAGTTTTCCTTTTCCCTTTTTCGAGGTTACGTATTGACTAAAACACTTCTTGAACGTCACCTGCTAGAAAGAAATATTTGCATGGGCTCCAGATTTTACGGACCCACTTTCCAAAAGATATTTTTAAGCAATGCCGATCATCGGAGTTTTTAAGTAATTTGACTAATTTGCAATAAAGCCGAAAAACATTAGATCGGTTTAAGTATGTTTTGTAATTTCCTGGTTCAATTCCATATACCGGTTCAAGATTGAGTCGCAGCAGTGTCTATCCGGTTATTGAACCTCAAGGCGAACTTGACTTTAAATCAGTAACATGGCTCTACAGTGTACAAAAATAACAAGGTAAAGAAAAAAAAGAGACCAAAACTCTCATCAAAGAGACAAAACGAACATGATGAATGTTGAGCTAATCAATAACAAGAGCCAAGCCCCACCACCGGTTTTCTCTGCTCGACCTGTCCCCATACCGACCACAACTGCAGTAACCGCGGTAGTCCCAAACCCTAGACACACTGTGAACACCATCAAGCCTTTCTTCTCCATCCACTCGAGTCTTTGCCAAACTTCTTCAAGCCTCTCATTCACGTTTTCCTTCTCTTTCTCAGCTCTCTCCATCTCTGTCTCTACTCTCTTTCGCCACTCTTCCATCTCCTCTGCTTCGCTCACCATCCTCTCTTGCCTCTCCTTCATACCCTCCACGTCAAGTCTCAAAGTCACAATCGCCTTTTCTCTCACACCGGTTTCACGGTCCATCTCCTTGAATATGTTCCCGTATCTCGTGTTCAGTTCCTCCAAGTATCTCTCTAGAACCGATAGGTTCAAGTCCAATGACCTTAACTTCTGCATCAGTATCTTCAGCACTGTGTCCCCTGGCATTCTGCTTCCTGGCTGATGACGTCTTACCTCTTCCACGGGCTCTGTAAGCTTATTACTACTCTTCGCCATTGATGCTTCAGCTTTTGCTACCATATTCTCTGGTGGGCTTTCCCGCTCATTCTCTCTCTGCATGCTCCTATCAGCACCTTCATCGCCTTCAGAGGACTCTGTTTGCTGCCTTACTGGCTTCTCCTTCTGCTCAGAATCTCCCTCCCGGCTGTTGAATATTTTTTTGTTGTCTTCGACAGATATTAAATCCTCCAGCATTCGTTCTACGGCATCCACTCCGTAGACTTCTACTAAACTCAAGGTGCAGTAGAATTCTGAACCAAAATGGCTTAGAAATTTTAGCTTCAAGTATCTCACCCACTTTGGCTCCACGAGTGTGAAGTTCTGCCCGTGCTTCACGTTTGCAGCTGTGAAGTTTCCCATGTGAACCCATGTATCAGTTGGATAAACCAAGGTGCCCTGAAGCTCAAACTCTTTCAGATTGGAAGAGTAATGCTCGAAATTCGCGATCTTGATGGTATTTACCAACGTTTCTTCTGAAAGTTCTATGACGACATATTTACCTTCAGTAGAACATGGATTTCTGAGATACTTGTCATTGTCCCGGCTTAGGATGCTTGTAGCCCCCTTTGCTTCCTTGTTAGAAGACAGGACCTTTGCGCCTTTTGAAGCAGATGCATAATTGTACTCTTTCCCTCCAGGCTCCATCCTGTGAGTCACACCGCTGACCTGACCTGATAAGGATTTGTTTCTAGAACTGGACGCTCTGCTCTTGAACTCATCAAGGCCAAGCGGAACAGCACGAGAGAGTTGATCAACCTTTGAAGCATTGATCTCTGTATCATTCCCTGGATCTGTTGTGTTCATCTGATTTTGCTTCAAAGACTCATCTTCTTTGCTTTCTGTATAATTCCATGTGCCTGTCTTGTTCATGTTCATTTGACTTTGCTTCAAAAAGTCATTCTCCTTGCTTTCTGTGTCATTCCATATACCTGTCTTGTTCATCTCTCTTTGCTTCGAAAAGTCATGGTCTTTGCTTTCTGCATCATTCCCTGTATCTGTCTTGTTTATCTCACTTTGGTTCAAAATGTGATTGTCTTTACTTTCTGTATCATTCCCTGAAACTGTGCTATTGATCTCTGCTTGCTTCACAGACTTTTCTTTGTCTTCACTTTCCTCAGACGTAACATGAACAGAATCAGGCTCTACTAATGGCGGGGCATCGAAGGGCACAGCTGTCTCATCTGTCCGACCATCATCCGGATCAGCTATTCCCACAGAGTCAATCAAAGGCGAATCTGCAAGTACACAAGAGTTGGTTCTTAAAATGCTTAAGGTAAATTTATCTATGAGTAGATCACAATGATCATTCACAGTAACCTTCAAAAGTGGGTTTTGTTAAACCATTGTTTGCATATATCTTTGCATTACATAACCAAAAAAAAACTTAAATATATTACCTTTGCCACCATCTCCATGGCTAATCAATAAGGTGGATAGGAAGAGAAGGAGCCAAAGGAGAAAAACTAGAGACAGAGAGACTTTGTAGAAGCTGTTCCTTCCATTACAATTGCTGCTCCCAGAAACTCTTCTTCTAACCAGAAGAGTTGTACACGACCTTTGCATTGCACATCCAGCCAAGAGATGACCACTAAAACGATTGGACGGATCACACGCCCTGCTGTTATTAGCAAATACGTATTAGATGTGCAAGTAAAATCGACTTCTAGTCTGAAAAAGGCTTGTATGTAATAAGCTCAAGCAAGGACAATAATACGGAACTAGTGTGAAACAGCATATCTCAAGCTGCATATAACGAGAAGGGAAACGAAGCAAGATCTGATGAGTATTTGAAGGTAATCAAGTATATACACAGATCGTTTCGACGAGGAAAACGACCCAGAGCTCAAATCCCGCGTTTGAGAGAGAAACAGAGGAATTATAATTTTGGGTAAGCAGAAAGACGACTACAAGTGACCTGAAAATTAATGGGAGTAAGAATCACCTTAGAGGGAATCGAAGAAAGGATATATGATCAGCAAAAAAGCCGAATTTTCCTCAAAGAAATATCGAGGAAGAAGACAACCCAGAAGAAGATTCGGTACGCTAATCAATTTTTAACGTCGTCGCCGCCGCCGATTAGTATCCGATCGATTGAATCCAGACGAATGATCTTCCGGTAATATATCTGGTTTCCGCATCAGTGAAGACGAGCCGTAGACGGAAAACCAATCTCTGTCTCTGTTTCTGGGAATCTATACGTTTAGCCACGCACGAGTTTTAACCGTAAAAGGGGCAAAGAAGAGTCAAAGAGACTTCAAATTGAATTCGGCGAGCTAGTCGAAGAAGATGGATTGGTCCAGAATTTAGATTTTTTTTGCAATTTATTGAGGTTTTTTTTCAAAAAATTTTTCTTTTTTTTGTTTCCCTACTTGATGCAAAACCAAGTAACATTTTTTTTTCCCGAAAAAATTGCAATTCCCAAATTTTGTGCTAATATTAATTATTTGTTTCATAAATCTAGTATTTTTTTTGCCCAATTGCCTATTTTTCTACCACCTTTAACATTCAGAACTACAAACGAACGATTCTATTTCGGAAATGTATAATAAAACAATTTGGAGTGAGACAATGTTAAAATCAGATGATCTTTTAGGGTATTTTTTAATTTGTGAAACAAGTTTTGAAGCATAAAAAACAAAAAGAGTTTTGAAGCATAAAGTAATAAATTCCTTCATAACAAAAACATTTGTTTTACGTGGGAAGAATGTGAATCTATCTAATCTAATACTCCCTCGGATTTTTAGTGTCGTTAAAGTTTTTTTCGCACGTATTAATAAAACAATACAATTATATGTTTTGTTATATAATGTGTTTACATTTATTAATGAGCCGAAAAAAAATGGATAAAAGTGAAAAATTTATTAAAAATCTGCATTAAAAATGTAAAACGACACTTAAATTGAAACAAAAATAAAATCCTAAAACGACACTTAAAAAAAAACGGAGGGAGTATATAAAGACTGAGTGAGTCTTACAAGGGATTGACACATCAGCACTTCTCTCCATGACACATCAGCTTTTGAAAAATAAAAATCTGATATTTCAAAATTATAACGAGAAAAATGCCTAAAAAACCATGAACTCACAATTTTCAGCAAAAAAAAGTTCAAATTACGCGTTGAACAAAATAAACCTTCAACTTTCATTGACTAATCCGTTTAATCACTAATTTTTATTGACCAAACAATTTTAGATCCAACGTTAGTCAACTATAACAGTTGACTAACGACACAACTAAAAGGCTTGATAAAGGTTGGGAAAAATTCCTAAAAAAATCATGAACTTACAACTTTCAGGCAAAATAAGCACAAACTACTCGATAGACAAAATAAACCTTTAACTTTCGTCGACTAATCTGTTTAATTCCCAACTTTTTTCGACCAATATTTTGAAGTTTTTTGATAAAAACTTTACCATAGTATAAAAATGAAATTAGCGTTTTTAAAAATAAAATCAATTTATGAGAAAGATAACTCAAATATGATTTTTTATTCGTAAATGTTACTAAACTTTATAAATATTTACAAAAAGAATATGAATTTATTTACACAAATTTATATTGCCGATAAATAATTAATCATACTCATGTTATCTTTCGCAATCTTTGATTTTATAGTCGAAGATTCACAAAATTTATAATTTTTTTTTAATTTAAGAAAATCATTTAAAATAGATTTTGGGTGAAATATTGTTGGGGATGTATAATTTTCCATGGAGAAAACGAATCATGTAACTTTCCGAACTTTTAACTAGGGGTTTTTGCATGTAAAGTCACTTATTTGAATTTTCTAAAAAAAATTAGCATTTTTTGATCTTATTTAAGAAAGTAACATATATTTTACTATTCATGACAATTTAGCTCATGTACAGTACGGTGTGTATGTATGTGGACGTTACATGAGTATTTTTGTTATTTACACGCTAAAAAACAAAATATAATTGTAAAAATTATTTCAACTTTTTATTTATCAAAAAAATTTCCAACTTTTATTTATCAAGCCATTTTAGTCATAATGTTAGTCAACTACAGTCTTATCGTTAGTTGACTAACGTTGGGTTTAAAATAGCTTTGTCAATAAATATTAGAGATTAAACGGATTAGTCAACCAAAGTTAGAAGTTTATTTTGTCCACGTAGTTGGAATATTTTTTGGTGGAAAATTGAGTTCAGAGTTTTTTTAATGCATTTTTCCGAAATTATAATTCGCACACTATTACGTTTAGTCGTAAAGACCTAATAGTTGATTACGATTATCAATGTCATCGTTCATGAACCTTCGTACTCATTTCATGTCTTCACTAACGCCAATTCTTCGTCTTTGCCTCATCAATCGGAATTTCAATCGCAAATCCGGAAACTGAAATTTGAAATTTCACTGGAGATTGTTACGAGTTTGTAAGTGGAGAAAGTAACGGTGGTCATGGCTATGGCTTAAAGAGGTTGGTGATTGTTATCTTCAGTTGATTGCGGTGGTTTAGCGGTTTAGCTATTTCAGTTATTCTTGGTGGAGTTGAACACGAACGAATAGTTGGAATCGTGTTTAATCATGAAGAACGAAATATCTCCATAGGCGGTAGTGAAAGCGAGTGTGTGAGGATTAAGTGCTTCTTTGTTATCGTTTCTGAATTGAATTCGGATTTTAATATCTTCACCTGACCATTTGTTTTAAGCCTAATAATGTAAACAAGTTCGTTTCAAATTGGGAAGCTTGGGGTAATTGACCGTATTTACAACTTTTGTGGCTCGACTTTGACCTGAGGAGTGTCTGATGTTGAATCACTGGCCTATGTCCATTAATTTAGTTTCTTTTCCTTCTCCTAATTAGAATCTAAGGTTTTTTTGTGCTTCTATCTAAAACAAAATTTCATGATGATGTTATTTATAATGGATCTTGATTATCTCATTTTCTTGCAGTGAAGAAGATGATTTTGACTCTGATCGGGGAAAAACATGTGTATGCGTTATCCTCTCATTATACATGGAGAATATGCATATGTGTTCTATTGCTAAATCTTTTTAGGATTTGCTCTCTTTTAATGGCGTTTATGTTTGCTTATTCTGCAACTGTCCAGCTAAATGTTTCTGGTATTAAAAAAAGTCATGTTGTTTCTTCTATTCTCTCTCTACAAAATATATTTCAAAATTTGTGTCCTTCTGCAGATTGGTACTTCTGGTTTTCTGCGTACACATTCGCTTGTGCAGTTAATATGATTAACTGCAAAAGAATATCTAAACCGAGAAGAATCAGACAGATGGTTGGAACATGTCCTAGCTTGGGTCTGTTTTGTTGGCTAAGGGTGTTGCAGAGGATGTCATAACAGAGAAATTCGGAGTCTTGTCTTTGAATCTCACTCATAAAGTGGTTAGAGAGAAAATCGAAAGTGCTTTGGTGATAGTTTCCATGGATCTGCAACTACGAACTACTTCTTCAAAACCAAAAGAGAAATACGATGACTTTGGTAAGAGGATTAAACATTCAATCTTTATCTGATTTTTTGGTGATAATTCACGTTGATATAATTTAGTTTCGGTTTGATTTTTTGGTTTATGAATAATAGTATGGATAAAAGTTTATGAATAACTTTTGTATGCAGGAGATCGATGTGTAGTTGGAGGCTAAAGAAAAGAAATATCTTAGAGGAGAAGATCTATATCGAAGAAGAGAAGAAGGTCTTAGAATCTATATATGCGAGAGCGGTGGAGCTTGAGAGCGAGGTGATAAAGATTTAGGATGAGGAAAATTGGGGTTTTGGAAGTGAGGAAAATGGAGGAGAGGAGCAAGAAACTCAGAGTAGAGGAGGAGATGATAGAGAAAGGTAATCAGCAAAACGAATTACAGAGGAAAATTGCTAACTTTAAACTGGAATTGGTGAAGGATATGGGAGAATTGTAAGTCTGAGAAGAAGCGCACAGAGGAAGCTCTGAGTGAATCACATAAAAGAGAAATGGAGAAGGAATTAAAGAAGGCTGAGTTGTTGAAGAAGGTTGAAGAAGCTAAGAACACGCTAGCTGTGTTGAACGAGAGGATCATTGAGCTTACTAATGGAGTGCACGGTGACCAAAAGAGTTCCTTGGAAAGATAATTACTGTGGCATGTGGTTTCTGCTGGTTCAGTTGCTAATGGAGTGCACTGTGATCATGGAACACGCTAGCTGTGTTTTTAGAATCACCATGTTAACTTTTTATCGGCAGTAAAAATGTTCTTATGTTTAATGGTTTGACTATGTTATCAGCTAATACTATTTTTTAGTATTTTGAATAACTGTGTAATGTCACAGGAAAATCTAGAGTCTGGATCAGTGAGCAAAGTTGTGGAGTGCATCTTAGGACTTAAGGCATACAATGAGTGCAAGATGATGAGCAGTGGTAATGGGTTCTACAAGCACATCAAAACGCCAACGTTTCAGCTCTCTGCAACAAAGATTCATCCACTTAATGCTTCTAAAACGTTTAGGCATTTAGACATGTCCTCAGTCCGTGACAGTAGCGATTGCACAAATGGTGAATCTGATAACCTCAAAGGTCTGATCCATGCTTTTTATCGACCCTTTATTTGTTTCTTATGTATAGTCAGGTTGAGCTTGTAACATGTTTATGTAATCTGACAATGAACATAAAAACTATTCAATCTCCATTTCAACCAAAGTTTTCAATTCGGTAACGGAATAATCAGAAAAAAAATTCTAAAAATAAAATAGTTGATATGTTAAATTAAAAAATATTAATTGGAAAAAGACCCGTGTGTATACACGGGTATTCATCTAGTTACTAATAAAAGTTGAAACTATAAGTTTTTCAAGGCGTCCACGTAAGATTTTAAACGATCAATTATAATATGCCAAATCAACTTTCTAATTAAATCTTAAATAATGTCAAGAATTCCAAAAAAAATGTATCTCTTAAAATTGAAATAAATATAAAAAAAATCTAAATTAACAAAAGAAAAAATCATTTAAAAGAAAATTAATTTGATATTTATGATAACTCTATAGAAAATCAACATAAAAAACCTAACAAACAAATAAAGAAAAATAAATTTATATGCCAAAAAATTGTGTCTTTTAAAATGGAAATAAATATCAAAAGAGCTAAATTAACAAAAGAAATAAATAAAAATGGAAATAAATATCAAAAAGGCTAAATTAACAAAAGAAAAAATCATTTAAAAGGAAATTAACTTGATATATATGCTAACTCTATGGAAAATCCACATAAAAACTTTACAAAAAACTAATGAAAGGAAATTTTATGCATCTAATAGTGTCCACATAGAATTTTAAACGACCAATTAAAATATGTCAAATCAGCATTTTAATTAAATCTTAAATAATGTCAAGAATTCCAAAAATTTTTGTCTCTTAAAATGAAAATAAATATTAAAAAAGCTAAATTAACAAAAGAAAAAATCATTTAAAAGAAAATTAATTTGATATCTATGATAACTTTATGGAAATTCAACATAAAAACTTAACAAACAAAAAAAGGAAATTATATGTCAAAATAAAATGGAAATCAATAAAAAAAAAACTAAGCTAACAAAAGGAAAAATTATATAAAAATGAAATTAACTTGATATCTAGGCTTAACTAACAAAAAAACAACATTGGCTCATGACGAAATTCTAGATTTCAAATCAGCATACAATGCTTGAGGTTTACTAGATTTAGGTTTTGCATGTACCTATAAATCTCCATGTAAGACTACAAAAAAATCAACAAACATTACTTACCTTACCACAAATTAATATTGAATACATTTTTTTTTTGTAAAAAGTAAAAAGTCTTAATGCAATATAAAGTCATATCAGTTTTGCTACTACTCACATAAGTGAATAAGATCAAGTAGAATATCACATCTAATACACTAGACTTTTTCTACTTTTATCTCAATGAATAAAAATTTACATAACGTTAGTTAAAATTCATCAAATGTTTACAACTCATTTTCTGTTATCTAAAAAAGATTGTTAAAGTTCATCAAATGTTTATTGTGAAATTTCAAATTCAAAATCCGGGTATTATGCTATCAGATAGACATTTTAAAAGGATAAAAACAGTCATTCATACACAAAATATATAAAATAAATATATAAAAATCATACACTCATCGTGATTTCTTTCTTAATACAAAATAAAATTGAAAATTATGCAAACAAATTAACAAAAAATAAAAAAAAAAGATATTGAAAGATACGATAAAAACATATATTAAAAGAATATTTTTTTAGTTTTCTAAAATGTCAAACCATTTTACATCTATTCTTATTTGCATATAACCCAAATACGGGAAAATGGGCCCACGAGGTGATTGTGCGGCTGCGGCACGTTAACGTGAGAGCCAGCTTGGATTGTTCCCTTCCTTTTTTTTTTTTTTTTTTGGTAATCGTTCCCTTCCTATTTTATACGTTAAAATAAGTAAATACTTGAAATCTCAATTAAAAAAAAAAATCATTTTTTGATCTTACCAATAGATCAAATGAAAATTTATCGTGAATATTTTAGTCAATAACCCTAAAATCAGACATTCGGGAATAAATTTCGAAATCTAGAAGAAGATTAACCATCACATAAAATAAAACTCGTTGCTTCTGAGTCCCTTTGACCAAATTCTTAACTAACCAAGAGCCAAAGATGGGCTTTCTAAATAGTCCATTAATCATGGACGTAAAAAGCCCATTAAAGTTTAATAGCCTAACCCGTTTTAGTGCCTTTTTGCACGTAAATTTCGCGGTAAGGGTTTAAGACTAACCAATCTATATCTAACGACTTGCCAAATTTTATAAACTGAGAGAAAGCAATGAACTGAGTCCGAGTATGAAGCGATTCAAGGGAACTTGCCGGCGGCGAAATACGCCAATGGTCCGACGAATGCGGCGTTGATGTAAGTGGCTGGTTCGGAGCGGCCGTAATCATCTCTCTGGTCTGGGTACTCGTCGTTTCGGTTCGGTCCTCCCACGATTGCTCCCGTTAATATGTTAGGGTTCGGGTTTTGGGTGCGGAAAGATTGGAACCCGCCGCTGCAGCCCAGAGAGTTTGATCGGCTCTGGAGAGAGGATCCTCTGTGGTGGATTCTCTTGGGGAAATTGGAGCCGAATCCCACCATGTACGACATCTTCATCGGATTCACACCGAGGATGTAATCGACTTGTCGCTTCGATAGGCTTATCAGAGCGTTGGGGACGATGACGGAGTTTCCGCAGTTGAAGGTGTGTTTCGTGGCTTTCATGTATTTGGCGTAGGTCGTTAGTAAGAATGTTATCGATGTCACGTATTGCAGATTGCTCTGAGGTAATTTATACATCAATCCACCTGAAAAAAAATTCAGTTTTGGGGGAACAATGTTTTAGTAATCTTTGTTACATCAACCGTGTTATCGATTCCCATGTATATTAAGTCACCTTGAGTGTACTTTGTGGACGAGGAAGGAGAATTTGGAAGGATCTTGCACATGAAATTCTCAGCAGCTTGCTTGTAGATCTCAAAGTTGTTGTCTTTGTTCAGTAATGATCGCTGCGAAAGAGGATATGTTTGTGGTTCGTTGAACCGATTAGGAAATGCTAAGTTATGTCTATGGGTTTTAAGCATTGAGACATACTCGTGAGAGAAGAACATAGGCACCGGCATACTTATTGTCCCAACTGAAGATGTCAGGCTGATCTCCACCTCCCAAGGATTTTATGAAGTTTGTGTAATACGGGTTGTTTGTTGCTCTATGCAGCCATGCCGCTCCCCACACTAGCTCGTCCTGTCATCATAAAGATTGGAATAAACTGGAATCAGAGTAGTATTAGTTGCAACGATTCATTGATATATCTATCTGCAGATTCGGATCAAGTTTAAACATAAGAATGGCGACCTTGTAGCGAGAGTAGGAGCAGTAGAAAGGACAGACTGCAGAAGAAAGGGAATCACTGTAAGCGCCTCGGTATTGAATGGCGAACTGCATGACTTTCTTCGCTGTCGCCAGTAGCAAGCGAGAGTACTTGGGATCAACTTTCCTGAAAACCATGGAGCCTGCAGCTAGAGCAGCAGCGGTTTCAGCGGCTACATCAGAGCCAGGGTTTGAGGCGGATACAGAATAGACTGTGCGAGGAGTGTCCATATCTTCTGGGCGTTCCCAGCACTTGTGATCACCATTAGGGTCTCCTACTCCAACGTAGAGCTTACCGGGTGTGGCCCTGGCACATTTCAGTAGATAGTCAGTGGCCCAACGGATGGCCACACGGGCGTTCTGGAGTTCAGGTCCCATCTTCTTACCGTACTCCAAAGAGCTCCAGGAGAGCATGGTGGTGGTGAACGCCATTGGAAAATTGAACTTCACATTGTCCCCAGCATCATAGTAGCCTCCGGTCAAGTCCACCTGCAACTCATAGTTATCCAGATGGATGTTTTAGGCTTTTACTTCTACTGAATATGGGTTTACAGTTTAGGGTCTTACATGAGCAGAGGAGCCATCAGAGAGGCCAGAGCTGAATCTCCATGAGATTTTTTGGTCACTGGGGAGGCGACCAGACCGCTGACCTTGGAAAAAGAGCAATGACTTTGAGAGTGCTTCTCTGTAATTGGGATTGGCATAGGTATTTTCCAGTAAAAGCGCAGAGAGAAGGAAAACAAAGAAGAAAGGGGAAGCCATTCTTAGAAATTGGCGTGGCTGAAACAAAGGCCAGAGAGTACTTTTGAGGTATGGCTCTATCATATGAATATATAGGGAGGTAATGAAACATGCCTGATGAGATTGAGAGCGACGAATATGGCTTTTTCGGAGTTCAGCTTAACTGCTAAAAAACTGCTCTTAGTTCCTTCAATTCGAATCCCCTTTTTCTAATTTTTAATAATATATTATAAAACTGACAAATGGAATAAAACTACATTTACTATATCATGACTTGATTATGTCTTATCTTCTTTTCATTGTAGGATTTCTTAATATGTTCATCTTCTATTCTTCCTAATTATTATTTGATTACCACATAGTCCTGTCTATATGAGTTCACATGTTGAATACTTGTCTTTCACCATAGTAAACTGTAGGGGTCGGCCGATCCAAGTTTTGGGTTGGGTTTGAGTTATTTGGTTTGAGAATTAATTAACCAAATTCGATCTACGTAAAATTTAGATCAAGTTTTTTAGGTTTTAGATCATGTTTAAGTTGTTTGGATAGTAAATAATTTGACAAAAGTAAATTTATATTTTATTTTATTTGGATTGTTTAGATCTTGTATTAGGTTTGGTTATTGAATGTTTATAAAAATTACAATAACATCTAAAATAAATTCTTAACGCCAATTA